>PVIH01012495.1:0-63265 GCA_004025045.1 Sigmodon hispidus
TCACTCATAGATGGCAGCTGTCACTCATAGATGATAACTGTCACTCATAGATGGCAGCTTTCACTCATAGATGGCAACTGTCACTCATAGATGGCAGCTGTCACTCATAGATGATAACTGTCACTCATAGATGGCAGCTGTCACTCATAGATGGCAACTGTCACTCATAGATGGCAGCTGTCACTCATAGATGGCAGCTGTCACTCATAGATGGCAGCTGTCACTCATAGATGGTAACTGTCACTCATAGATGGCAGCTGTCACTCATAGATGGTAACTGTCACTCATAGATGGCAGCTGTCACTCATAGATGGCAACTGTCACTCATAGATGGCAGCTGTCACTCATAGATGGCAGCTGTCACTCATAGATGGTAACTGTCACTCATAGATGGCAGCTGTCACTCATAGATGGTAACTGTCACTCATAGATGATAACTGTCACTCATAGATGGCAGCTGTCACTCATAGATGGCAGCTGTCATCACTCGTATATAGAAAGAGGAAGGAAAAATAGATCAATCAAGGTTCCTGCCCAGTAAATTCTCAGTTGACTTTCTAGGGACTGCGTGTCTATGCCAAGCTTTGCAAGTCTTGCACCTTCACTTTTGCCCTGTGAACCGCTTGACCTTGTTGCTCTTCTTCTGTCTGTGTAGCCAAGCCTAAGGGTGAGCCGTGGTCATATGAGTGGGTGGCTGGGAAACTAGCCCCCTCAAATCCCTGGTTCATAAAGTCTGCTGCATACTGTGATGGAACCCTTCTCACCATGCTAAATCCAAGCCATCTGATTATTTTCTGTAAGAGTGGCCTGTATTCTAATGGTTTTCTTCCAAATAGTACAGTGTGAGAAAGAGGTGATACCCTCCGTGAATGTTTAAGGTTTACCTCAGCAGTCATAAGTCACATTGGCACCTGTAGCTTTGACAGGCGATGACGACAATGTCAATTCACTGATGGGATCTTCTTCCCCAAAACATATAGTCCTCAAGCCAACCTGTAAGAAAAACATGAAATCTCAGTTAAGGAGCTTTGTATAAAATTCTGACCAATAGTGATACACTGGCTGCTCTTCCAGAGGACCAGAGTTTCATTCTCAGTACCTACAACGTGGCTCACAACCATCTGTAACTCCAATTCCAGGGGTTCTGATTCCCTCTTCTGGCCTCCTCAGGCCATGCACCACACATACATGCAAGCAAAACACCTATAGACTATAAAATAAAATAATTGTCAAGACCTTCCCAAACAAGTGAAGTCTGAGAAACTGTGGCAGTCTTAGGAAAAATAATAACTACATACAATGAGATCCCCTGGATGCAATTCTGAAATAGAAACGAGCACTAGGTAAAAGCTAAGGAGCCCGACAGTGGTAGCACAAGCCTTTAACCCTGGTGCTTGGGAGGCAAAGTCCAAGGCCAAACTGATCTATATAGACAGTTCTAGAACCACCAGAGCTACACAGAGAGACTGTGTCTCAAAACAAAACAACCACACACAAAAGAAATTAACCAGACAACAACAAAATTGTGTGGGAGAGAGTAGGGGAGACTGGGAGCCAACAGTCTCTTTATAATGATACACTCACACACAATGAAATTCATTACCATGTAGCCTAACCTGAAAAGGTTTTTAAAAAGAATTATGTATGGATATGGATTTATTGAATGTAACGTATACCACATTAATGTGAAATGTTAATAATGGGAAACTGTGGAACAGATGGAAACTGACTTTCTATCTTTTCAGTTTTTCTATGAATCTAAAAACTATTCTAAAATAAAAGGTTGATGTTTAAAAAAAAAAAACAAACTTTTTTTGAACATGTAACAAATGTACCCCCTACTGCCAGTAAGGTAGGATCCAGCTCCATCCTGCCCTGAGTTTATCACCACAGAAACTTGAGGCCTGTGGGGGTGGAGCATAAACTTTACACAACTGTTCAGCCTGCAGCTGGAAGCAACTGAGGGCACCGAGTGTCTGCTCGGAATTGTAAGACACCTGTAAGCAATTCACTGGGTGAGGTTTCTAACCAACACGGACACCTGGAGACTGCTTCGCTCTGAGGCCTGTAGCTTCCTCGCTGTGTGGTCTTGATCAATCCCCCACACCTTAGTCTCTTGGACTGTAAAATGAGAGTGCAAGTCCTTTCCTGCCATTACCTTAGCAGGGGAAGCTCGGCTGAAGGGTCTCACACTCCCGAAGCACCTGCTTTGAGCTGACCACAGAACTCCATCCCGCCTTAGGTGTAGCTGAACCCTTATTACCCTGACTTCCTCAGGCTTCCCTCTAAGTCTGTGTATAGATCCTGGCTGCTCTCTTTTGAACATCTTTAAACCTGCAATCTGGCTGTCTCTCCTTTCGTTTCCTTTGAAAGCGCCATTTCCTATGAATTGGCAAAAACTGCTACACAAACATGCCTCTGTTGACTCTGAAACTCAAATATTTAGACTTTGAAAGGACATGCAACTTTTTCTTTGCTGTTTCTCTTTTTAGCTGCCTTGGAAGAGTAGGAGATAAAGAAGTCCACGGAAGACTGGGGTCCTGAGGAAACAACTGTAAGGACTGAGGCGAGCCAGAATTCCAATATGTTTAAGGGCTCCCTTGTGAAAACACAAAAACAAAATAAGAATCCCTCCCGCTGTTCCAACATCTCCTCTCCTATGGATGCCCCCCACCATTCTCTTTGAAAACAAATGGGAAAAGCCAACTGTTGATGGCAGTCGCTGGGGGCTTAGGGGATGATGTCCCTGGTGTAGAAGAGGCATGCTTGTTCACAAAGGAGGAACTCTGTCTTGACTGACAAGCCCTTACAAACAAAAAGCACAACTCCTCTGTGTGTGTGTGTGTGTGTGTGTGTGTGTGTGTGTGTGTGTGTGCGTGTGCGTGCGCGCACGCCCACGTACAAATACGCATATGCCCCACATGCTAACGGGCCACCTGGAGTTGGAGCTCAACAGAAGTCTGGATTTGATTTGTAGGACTGTGAATTGTCTTGAATGTTTTGAGGAAAGTTTAAGGATTTGGAAGCTATTTGAGAATTAGAAGTTTTATTTGAGGGGCATTTACGGATTAGGAGCTGGTTATTTGGTGAACGTTAAGGACTGGACTCCATGCTCGGCTGCTTTCACCAGTCGCCTTTGTTCTGAAGTCTGAAGCTCTTTCAAAGAGCTTTGTTCTTGAGATTTGAGACCTGTGATGCTGTGATGAGCAAAGCCTTAAAGATGGAAATAAAAAGACAAGAGAAGACTCCACCCACCTTCACCCCCCTTGATGTCCTGCTTTGGCCAGCCACTCACAGCTCTCCAAAATTTCAAGATTCTATATGCCAAATAGTGGTTTTAACGTGCCACACTGGCTTGTGAGAAATGTGAGACCATGTGAGAAATACGCTTCTTGATTAACTTGCTAGAAGCAGTCGGTATTCCATTTAATTTTAATTTCTTTGATTCCTAAGAGATTATAAATCTTACGTGTGTGTGTGTGTGTGTGTGTGTGTGTGTGTGTATTTCCTTTTCATGGGTTGTTTGTGTGGTTTTTCACATACATATTTTGTGAGGTTGGTTTGTTTGTTTTAGAAATTTATAAGTGTAACTTTTTTGAGTGAGAAATTCATGTATCTGAGGCTGGCCTCAAACTCACTACATAAAGAAGAGGATGACCATGAACTTTTAATTTTTTAAGATTATTTATTTAATTTTGTGTCTGAGTATATACATATGCACCACATTCATAAAATGCTCAAGGAGGCCCAAGGAAGGCATTGGATTCTTTGGAACTGTAGTTATGGGTAGTTATGAGTTGCTATGTGGGTGCTGGAAACTGAACCCAGATTCTCTGAAAGAGCAGCCAGTGCCCTCACCCTCACACTCACTGAGCTGTCTCTCCAGCCCCAGCCTTGAACATCCAGACTTCCTTTTCTCAGCTCCAGAAATGCTAAAATTATAGGCATGTGCTGCCACACGTGGTTTATTCAGGGTAGGCAGACATTCTGTCAGCCAAGCTACATCTTCCAATCCCCCATGCCCAGGACTTTGTAAATGTAATATTTCAAATGAATGGAAAAGTAATACATATAAAGCTCCTTTGACATCGTCCTAGACTCATTGTGCCAGAGGCAGCTCTGCCTCTCCCTTCTACACTTAGTCAACACACACACATACACACACACACACACACAAACACACACACACACAATATAGTACTGATTTGTGATACCCGCATTTTTATATGACTGTTAACTTTCTAGACAGCATTCTTAGCCCTTTTTAGAGTCAGTGCTATATATTCTGACAAGCCATGAGCTGTAGTTTGCTCACTATAATGACCAGATTGAATCCTATTGTACACATACACCACAAGTTATGTTTTCACTCATAGGGAGCCTTCTGTAGGGTTACACATATTAACTCTATTTCTGGCAGGGTTTAATAAGTATGTTCATGCTGCAAATGTATGTTACCATACCTATTTCTTTCTTTCTTTTTTTACAGAATTGTAGGCTTTTCAGTAGAATTAAATCCATTCATTTTGTTTCTCTGTGATTCTTTCAGTTGCTTCAAAGCATGTAGCATATTCAGTTTCCAAGGAACTAAGTATTCATTCCTGCTTCCCAGGTTGTTCCAATGATTTTGTGAGGTTTTTTTTTTTTTTGTCTTAGTTGCTTACTTAACACCAAAGGTAGGAATACACATGAGCGTCCCCTATAATGTGTAATTGGTACTCAAAAGGGTTTGTACTGTTACACCATTCTGTGGCTTTAAACCCTTTTTTACATTCTGAGGCATATTAAGATCTATTGTGAGTATTCTGTTCTGTTTAATTAATAGCTGTAACAAGTCTTTTACTGTCTCGCCATTTGTAATATTGCTTCAGTATTGGTCCTTATTTTCATTATTATTACTTCAGCAATATATGTTCAAAGCTTCTCTTTTTAAAATACGATTTCAGCAGGTTGTGGTGGTACATACCTTTAATCCCAGCACTAAAGAAGCACAGACAGCTCTCTGTGAGTTTGAGGCCAGCCTGGTCTACTTAGTGAGTTCTAACTAGCCAGAGCTACATAGAGGGATTCTGTCTCTAAATAAAAAAGCAAACAAATAAAAACAGTTTGTGTTTCTTACCCATTTATGTTTTATCAATTTTATTAAGATTCCATTGGCTAGGCAGTAGTGGCACAGGCCTTTAATCCTAGCACATTGGAGGCAGAGGTGGATGGCAGATCTCTGTGAGTCCCTAGAACTAGCTCTAAGTCATCCAAATCTACACACAGAAGCCTTCCGGAAAAACAAAAACAAACAAACAAACAAAGAAGGAAGGAAGGAAAGAAAAAAGGGGAAATTTTCATAGAGC
Source organism: Sigmodon hispidus (assembly GCA_004025045.1). Lineage (NCBI taxonomy): Eukaryota > Metazoa > Chordata > Mammalia > Rodentia > Cricetidae > Sigmodon > Sigmodon hispidus. The sequence continues at coordinate 5,349 of PVIH01012495.1, forward strand.
ATCAGAAAAATTTGTGTTGGATTTCTAACTAGTTTATGCTAAAATTATACATTAATCTTGGGCTAACTGACCTTCATTCTGTTGACTCTTCTTCAAAGCAGTCTCTTGTTGTCTCCTTTGTTTCTCTTGATGCCAAATCATCTACCAAAAATGATATTTTGACTGATTGTGTGCAATATTTATTTATCTCATTAATTTCTTCTTTCTTCTCTTGTATTATCTAAAATGTCTGAATAATCTTAACATTACTGAAGTCAACATTGTTGTAGATTTTCAATTTAATGTGTTAAGTGCATCTCTAGATAATTTTAGACATTGGCTCACGGAAAAACCCTTCCCTTCTGTTGTCTCAGAAGGCTTGAATTTGAATGTAGGTTTACATTATCATAGTCTCATTTGGTGACCCCAAAGCACAGTTGAGGGAAGTGTGCATGTAGCCCAGTTCAACATGCACAAGCCTTGGGATGTCTCCCAACACTCAAAACCAGCCCAAGACAAAACAAATACACATACTTTTATGTTTTTATCTTCATATATCTAGGATGTAATATCTTTTAATATATATATGATTCGCTCTTACAATCAACATATAACATTGACTTCTATTTTTCTAGTTAACTTGTTTTGTTACAATGTTGGAGGTGGAACAGAAGGCTTCATACATGCTAAACAAGCCATTAACCACTGCTGAAGCCCAGCTCTTCTACAGTGTTTACATTTTCATCCTCCCTTTAAATTTAATTAAAATTTAATTACATCATTCTCCACCCCCCCTTCACCAGCTCACTTTCAAAACCATTACTTCTTATTCTTTCATTATTGTTACATACACACACAGAGCAGGGTTTTTTGTAAGAAATATTTATTTACTATACATTATGCAGAAGAGGGCACCAGATGTCATCATAGATGGTTGTGAGCCATCATGTTGTTGCTTGGAATTGAACTCAGGTCCTCTGGAAGAACAATCAGTGCTCTTAACCTCTGAGCCATCTCTCCAGTTCCAAGAGAGAGCAATTTTTAATTGGTTGTAATTCTTCATTGAGGAGTGGGAGCCCCATCTAATTTCCCACACATACTGGCATGTCAACTGATGCTATTATCGCTTGGGGCTTGTTTTAACATCCATATTGTTGAGATTTCAAGGGTGTAACTTTCCTGTCATTTGTAGAAGACAGAGTCTTGCAGCAGACTTCCTGGTCCTTTGGCTCTTACAATCTTTCTGCCTTCTTCTATGATGTTCCCTGAGCCTTAGGTGTCAGGGTTGGGGTGTAGATTATTAATTGGAACAGCTAGCCATTCTCTGCATTTTTTTTTTTTTTTTTTTTGACTAGCTGTGGCTTTCTGTAGTGGTCTCTGTCTGCTGAGGGGAAAAAGTGATTTTGATGAGTGATGGATGAGAGCTATGCTTATTGTAAGAATAAGGATTAGCATTTGTAGTGTAATTAGGTGGGACTGTACTGGTTCAGGAAAGAGGCAGTAGTAGACCTCTATGGACATCCATTAGGCATGAATGATAGACTAGGTTGTAGCCAGCAGGATTTCCCGTTTGTTAAGTGGGCCTTAAATTCAATAAAATAGCTGTGGTTACCACCAAGATATAAGCGCACTCTCATCATACCTTTAGGTATCTTGCCAGGCCAGCTACCTTTGTGGTTCATAGGGTAACAACTGGGTAGAACTATTAAACACTTCCCTCTCTTGGCAGTTTGCAGAACACTTCTGGTGCTGTGAAAACTATTGCTCAGGGAGGATGATGTTTTATTTCAGATCCAGTAGGTTCCTACAAGTCTTGTATCTGAAGTGCCTGGTGTCTACTTCAGTTTTGGGAGTTCCCTAACCAACAATTTGAGGAGAAAGTTTCTCAAGCGTGTTGGGGGGATTTTGGTTAAATAGTTTATTGCTCTTGTGGGAAGCATTACCTTGCCAAATAGCAAACCTTCATTTAAACTATATACATATCTAAACAAACACACTCATATGGCATACCTTCATTTAAACTATATAGATATTTATACATATACACTCATGTATTATGTGTAGTTTTAGTTAAACAGGAAATAATATATATGGTTTTGTCATTGCATTTATTAAGTTTGGTGTAAGAATTGTGCTATATAGACTGTTCTGGACAGCTCTGATATATTTGGAGGGACATTGTCAGTGTGAACTCTTAATTGTTCAAATGATTTAACTTACTGGCGAGGTGGGGTACAGCAGGCACATGGTTCTTGGCCTCTTCCTGGAAGCCAGCCTGCCCACAGAGAACTCAGCCATACATTTTACCGGGGTACCTCCATATGGAGAGCATGTGGCAATTCCGTGCTGTCTGTGACAGAGAGCATGGGTAATTCTAACTAAGCTTTAGTTGTGAGAAACCCATGGTTGCCACATATCCAAGCCACATCCTCAAATCCTGCATTTATTAGCTATAAAAATGTTCTTCTTATTTCCATCTGCCTAATTTTCTTGCCTAACAAAATTAATTTTAACTTTCAGTGCAAGGAAAGAGTGTTATATGTTAGGCTCCCTCTAATCCCAGTAGTGTAACAGATGCTTAAAATGGACACCAAAGCCAGAGTAAAAATTGTGGAGGACCAGTGAGATTGCCTAATAGGTAAAGACACCTGACATCAATCCTGATTACTGAATTTGATCCCAGGGACCCACTTAGTAGAAAGAGAGAATCAATTTCTAAAAGTTACCTATTGATTTACACACACATGTGCACATGCACACACATGCAAAATAAACAACTTTAATATGTAATTTAAAAATTAAAAAACCTAATAAAACCTTTAAAATAGATACTTGGAAAATAATATTCAAATGCAATGGGAGACAATGGTTATATGACTCTAAGCATCTTAAAACCAATGGTATTAATGGTATATCCTTGAAGTTTATGGGCTGTGATATACATTTCAATAAAAAAGGTAAGGAAGGAGGCAGGGTAGGGCAGTGAGCATCCATCTTAATCAGCAAGTCCCAGGGAAGTGAGGAAGGCTGCCTCAGAATTCAAGGCAGTCAGCATCTGAGGAATGATACCGGAGACACATACACACACTCACACATATATACACACACACTCACATACACACTCACACACACACTCACATACACACACTCACACACATGCACGCTCACATACACACATATACACACACTCACACACACATAACACACTAACACACACATACACACTCACACATACATACACACACTCACACACATACACACACAAACATACACACACTCACACACATGCACGCTCACATACACATACATACACACACTCACACACATATACACACACACACACACATACACACACTCACACACATATACACACACACACTCACATACACACACTCACACACACAACACACTAACACACACATACACACTCACACATACATACACACACTCACACACATACACACAAACATACACACACTCACACACATGCACGCTCACATACACACACATACACACTCACACACATATACACACACTCACACACATACACACTAACACACACATACACACTCACACACACATACACACACTCACACACATACACACACATACATACTCACATACACACATACACACACTCACACACACATACACACTCACACAAACACAGACAAACACTCATATATCCATACAAAAGTGTTTTTGTACAAACAAGAGATTAAAAACCTTTTACAAAATAATGATATACAAAATAATAAAAGACGGTAATTGTTTCCAAAACTAAAGTGTATTTCAAAATGAACACATCTTCAGTTATATCATAATGAATGAGAGTAACCAATTCTTAAAAGCTACCTAGAAGAAAGACTGATCAACTGTTTAAAAGAAACGATGATCATGTTACAAACTTTTTCACAATGTAATATGAAGCTAGAAAACAATGAAACAATATCTGAAATATGTTTACAACTAAAACCAACTCTACACCCAGATAAATTATTGGGTCAAAAGTCAACATGAAGGAGACATTTCTCAATGCTTTGTAGGTACTCTACCCTGAGTACTTACAAAGAATTAGAATGGGGGGGCGGATAATAACAACAGAAATATATGAAGGAAATAGACTGAGATTTAAAGTCATCAAAGATAAACCTAGATTCTTTGAAAAGGCTAAGCAAACAGGCAAACTTCTTTGAACAGAATCCAAAAAAAAAGTAGATAAGGGGGCTGTAGAGATGGGTTAGAAGATAAAGATACTTTCAGGGAACTGGGGCTGGGTTCTTAGTTCCCAGGTGGTGGCTAACAGCAGTGTCTAACCCCAGGTCCAAGGGCTCTGACAGCCTCTCCTGGCTCCCTCAGCACTGCATGCATGTGGTGCAAATAGATACAGAGAGGCAAACACATGGGTACATAAAATAAAAATATTTGTTAAAGATAGGAAATTTACAATTGCAGAAACAGAATAAAAATGGAGCAAATACAAAAGACTTTTAAAAGTACAATTAATTTTAATAAGTTATGTCACTAAATTTGAAGACTACAAGATGATAATTCCAGAATAAAAATGATACCCAAAACTAAAGATTACATTAAACATCCAAATAGTTTATTAAACATTAAAGAATTGGGCAGGGCAGTGGTGCATGCACCTTTAATCCCAGCACTGAGGAGGCAGAGGCAGGCTGATCTCTGCATTCGAGACCAATCTGATCTACAGAGTGAGTTCCAGAACAGCCAGGGCTACACAGAGAAACCCTGTCTCAAAATAAATAAATAAATAAATAAATAAATAAATAAATAAATAAATAAACTCAACCAAACAAAAAAAACTGAATGCCCATCTAGAATTCCCCAGTCACTGAAAGAATGCAAGTATTACACAGACTGCTACCAAAGAGAAGAAGGGAATCCCAAGCTATTTTATCCCTTGATTCCTGGGTTCTCCCTCCCATTTCTTGGCTGATTTTAGCTCCTGTCTCACTATGCTTCTTGGCACTATTCTCTTCTAAATTCCAGTGTGTCCAAGATTAGATGCCCTTCTAAGGGGAGCCTTCCACAATTGCCATTTTATAATCTATTCAGCGAACATCACCTCTTCCCATCTTTCTTTTCAGTGCTCTGACTGAGTGCTTTAAGCATTCTAACCGATCAGACCCTCATTTCATCCATCCTGCCTCTTCCCACAGCACATCAAGCCCAGGGCTCTCCTCTTCTCTCACTTGAAATTCCTCTTCAATTCCTCATTCCTGTCCCTTACTCCTTAATCATAGGCTCCTGACCTATGATTGCATTTAATTCCTAATTTCTGTCTATTTTGAACCTGCAGAAGAAAATTCCACAACCAATCTGATGGGCTGCCTTTAAGCTCAGGGTCAGATGCTGTAAACTGTCTCAGTTTATGCTACTGTGTGCTCTGGACCACGGAGAGCTGCTCCTCCCAGATGCATGCTAGTGTCCTATAGCCATCCTTGTTTCTGATAACCACTGTTGTACTCTGTAAGATCGACGTTTACTTCCATAGTTTATGACAACATGAATTATTTGGCTATGCCTGATTTGTTTCTCTTGTTCAACTCGCTTCTCTTATCAATTCCACCCAGTTTTTTTTATTTTACATTTGTTTTATTTACATTTTTAAATTTATTGTATTTGCTGTATGTGAGGGTGCATGCACGCATATGCAGGATGGCTTGTAGGCGTCAGTCTCTCCATCCTTCCATCGTGTAGGTCCTGGGGATTGAACTCAGGTCAGCAGGCTTGCCTGCAAGCATTTGGCTGGCCCACTTGATTTTTTTTTGGGGGGGAGGGTGGGAATTTTTATGTCAAAACTCCTTGAAAGAATTGTCTACCCTCGGGGCTGGAGAGATGGCTCAGCAGTTAAGAGCACTGACTGTTCTTCCCAAGGATCTGAGTTTGATTCCCAGCATCCACATGGCAGCTAACAACTGTCTGTAATTACAAGATCTGACACCATTATATAGTTATACGTGCAGGCAAAAAACCAATTCACATAAAATAAATAAATATTAAAAAAAGAATTGTCTACCCTCATGAGCACTACTTTGCACTCATTGTGCTTGTGATGAAGATCCCCCTGTACCTTACCACTCCTCGGTCTCCCTTTTCAGGTTCCTTCAAATGGCTTCTTCAGTTCACTTGTAGCTACTGTCTCAGCAGTGTTTAAGCATAAGTGATCACTCTCTGCTCCTGGACACCCTTCTTTCTTGATCACCTCGATGCCTGACCTCTGGGCCGGGACATCTTCTTTCTGAGCTCTTGGTGACAGTCACCACCAGTTCTTTGCTCTCTATCCTGTCTCCATTTGTAGTCATTGTTTCTGTTCTTAGACATGCGTGATGTCACATGACTAGTAACTAATATGCAACAACTGTCAGATTTCTATTTTAAGCCCACACCTCTACCCTGTGCTCCAGATTCCTGGATCCACCTGACCACTGACCTCCAGTTTGATATGTGCCAAACTGAGCATCCAGCCTTTCCTTATATATTCCACTCTAAGTTCCATTCCAATGGCATCCTTCAATTCCTTGGATCATCACCTTTTTCTTGTATGTTCCATATCTGGCCCATCAGGAAAATATGGTCCACCAGCTTCATTTGTTGTCTTTTTCTCTAAGCTTCTGTTTCTGGACTGAATACCAGCAATAGTCTCATGACTGATCTCCCTGTCTCATTTTCCTATCCGTGATTGAGATCCCTCATTATTAATATTTAAGTGATCATACAAATTAATGTATTTCACTGACATTTCCATACATATATACCGTTTACTTTGCTAGAGAGCCTTTAAGAGGAGTCAAGGCATGCTATTCCTCTATTTGACTCTCCATACCTCACAAGGCAGAAGGCTCACAGCACACCTGGTTCAGCTGCCATACTTCACTTTCCCATTCACCTCTGCTTTCAATTATGATTCTTTCCTTCTCCGTCCCTTCACTCCATCCTCACCAGATCAGCAGTGCATTCGGGTGCCCAGAGCTTTGACTGTTCCCTCTCCCTGTGTGGGTAGTTATCCAAAGTTATCTCAAGCTGGCCTTCTCTAGCAAAACTTTCAATTATTCATCACCAAACGCACGATAACTTTACCCACATTATGTTTAGAACATATACATTGCCCTGATTCATTTACTGAAATGTAGTTCACAAACTTGCATGGCATTTGGAGGTGAGGCCTTTGGGGGAGTGCATTAAGATTAGGAGAAGCCTCTAGATGAAGCCCTCTAATGTCATTAGTAGCTTTATAAAAAGAGGAAGAAAAACCCACATTAGCATGCTTCATTTGTCTTGTGAAGGGATTCCTTTGCCATGTTGCAATATAGATTCATATGCCCTACAGTTTAATCATGTGACGTACACAATTCAACAGTTTTTAGGATATTCACTGAGTTGTGTGCCCATGACCGCAATCAATTTTAGAACATTTTATTGTTTCTAAAAGAAATCTCACTATAGCCAATCACTCCAATTTCTTTTTTATTCCCCTTTCCAGCCTAGAGCTAGCAGTTAACCCTAACCCTAACCCTAACCCTAACCCTGTATTTGGTAGCTACAAGCACTAGAATACAGCCCTCACTTTGACACAGTGATTTCAATTCCTTTAGATGTATCTCCAGAAACGAGTTGGTTGGATCAGATGGTAACTGAAAGATATTGAACATTTTTCAATTATCTGTTGCCCATTCATTTGTATATCTTGTTTGGAAAATTCAGGTCTTTTGACTATCTTTTTAGATTGTGTTATTTTTTCTTATTATGAAGTACTTTGAATTCCTTGTACATTTTGGATATCATTCCCTTATCTGATGAATGACTTACAAATATTTCTCCTCATTTCATGGGTTGCCTCTTCACTATTATAGATTTTATTCTATACAGAAGCTCTTTAGTCTTGTGCAATTCTTGTCTATTTTGGAGTTCATTGCCTATGAAATGCAAAATTTTAAACAATAATATTTAATTAGATTAAAATTACAGAAAAATTCTTAGAGATAACAGAAGTGGGAGGGCAGAAAGGGAGGACGGGGGGGGGGGGGGGGGGGGAGGAGGTACACATCAGTCAGCTGCAAGGAAGCACAGGCTGAAAACAATAAACCATAAGTGAATTGTGTTTCCTACAGGGCCTAGCAAAGGACATCAACTCAAAAGAAAACAAGCTTCCATCAAGGAACCAGTTTACTCTTCCGGGAGTTGCCAGGCAAAACAGGTGCCTGTTCAGTGCCAAGTTTGATTATAACTTGGACCAGCTCATGGCAGGCATACTGAACTCAGCAGTTAGAGTCCCAGGAAGAAAATGAACTGGAAGGCAGTGAGTGGAGCACCAACATCCCAAAGGCCTGATACCCGCCCTGTAAGACCCTGTTGTATGTAGGCAGCAGATGGTAGCAAGGGCCAAGTCCTGAGTGATAGGTCTATAAAGTCAGGAGTTCAGCTCCCACCCCCAAGACTCTCCATTTCTAGCAGGTCACATTATTCCAACACTGTCTGTCTCCCAGGGGAAGCATGCAAGCAGGGTGTCGGAGGGGGCACACCAGCAAAAGGCTGGGTTCCAGTGATGGGTATTGGAGAGGGCTGAAATTATGTGTCAACACATCCAGCTACAGAAAACAACTAGCACAGTGTGGTGAGTGTGCAAGGGAAAGCATAAGGACAGAGACAATGTTGTTACCAGCTTTACATGGTCGGCATTCTAAATACTCTGTTAGAGCTCTGCCCTTGTACACAGAGGCTCTTTGTTCCCTTGCAGAGGAGGACCCAGACTTGATTCCCAACACCCACATGGTAGCTCAAAACCATCTGTAACTCTAATTCCAGAGGATCCAAAGCATTCTTCTGAGCTCTGTGTGTACCCGACATGCACGGTGCACATACATACAAGCAGGCAAAACACTGACACACACTGTTTGTGTGTGTATAAAACATTTAAAAGTATTTCATTTTTCTCAAGGTTATAGGACTTCTTGAGCTCCTAAAACACTTTTCCCCCTTCATCTCCTATCCAAATTTTGCCTCTCAGAACACTGCACACAAACCCGGAGCTGTGAAGTAAAAATTAACCCTTTTTAAATCACAATAGGAACGGATTCTTTGAATATAGACACCAGCGCAGAATCCACATTCACAGTCTTCCAATCCTAGCCACTGTCATCAACTGCCAGCGGCTCCTAAAAACACCGGGAGATTCACCGGGACGTGTGAACTCGGCTCACAGCACATTTTAACCCTGCGGCTCCCCTCCGACCTTTGGTAGGCTTTGGGGGGAGAACCCCCTTTCTTTTCTCCCGTCTCCCCTCCCCTCCACCTTCGTTTTCTACAAAACACATGTTTGGAGAGAAACGTTCTTCATTTGAGGAATGCTTTCCTTGGCCAGAGTTTGCTCCTGTGTGGGGGGCCTGAAGGGAAGAGGGCTGCCTCGGGCGGGCACCTACAGAAACCGTCTTCCCCGGGAGAGGCGCAGAGGAAACCGTCTAAAGAAGATGGTGTGCATCTCTGGGGAGGCTGGGCTGCGGCTCTCTGTGGGCAGTCTTGCGCTGTGATGCCGGCCGACTGATGAAGGGGAAAGAGATGGAGTTGGGGGAAGGGCGGGAGGAGGGGGAGGGGCGGCCCCCGAGCAATTCAATGGCGCTTTGATTTAACAACTCTACGCTCTTTGAAAACATTTTGCCAGGAAAAGCTTGCCATCAACACGTATAATCTCTTATCAGGGGCCCCTGAAAGCCAGGGCCTCGGGGTTAATTCTCCCATCGCAATGAGTTTGAATCAGCGCTAAACCCGTAGTGACATGAAAGCGCCCCGGCCTCGGGCTGCGTAGAACCCACTGAGATCCTCCCGCCGGGGAGGATTACGGGGCCTGTTCCGCGGCGGGCTCACCCGCAGGACGGGCAGGCTCAAAAGAAAAAGAATAATTAGGGATAATTGCTTGTGTCCAAACACAAGCATTAAGGACCCCTGTTCCCCTTTGGGACTTTGTGAGCTAGAATGAAAGAGACACCCCCTGTTTTGACAGCTGGACCAGAGGCCTGGATTGGTGACCAGGGAGGAAGCACTAGTTGGTGGGAACCGCGCCGGGCCTGACCGCGGGTGGGCAGAGGACCCTCCGGGATGGGCTCGGAGTGAGTCCACTCAAAACACCCGCGTGTGCGCTCTGCCTTTCCTGCGATCGCGAAAGTGCAGATGTTGTCGCCCAGGGACCGCGGCCTGGGAAGCCCGCTGCCGCGCGGGGACCCCAGCTAGCACTTCCCGACCTGGCTAGTGTCCTGTGCATCCCAGCGTGTGGCCGATGGTGGCACCGGCACCCCGGGACTCGAGAAGTTTTTCGGGCGACAGATCCCGCTATTTATTACACTATTCAAGTTTACACGCCTAGCAGCATGAAATCTGCATCAACATCCCCACACGGGAATATCCGATCCCACCTCGCTCGGCGTGGGGTGGCCTGTGTCACATTTGGAGACACCCGAGGCACAGGGTGGTCCCAGCCACATCTGGATGCGTTCTTAAGGCTGAGGCTAGCGTAGGAGGCTTCTGTTCGTGGCTCGGAAGTAGCGAGAACATTAAACTCAAATAAGGAACCCGCACTACATGGGGGGCTCTCCAGCACTGCCCTCGGGGCTCCGGGGCCTGAGATCAGGCTTTCCCAAGAGGACACTGGAAGGCCAGGGGAAGCTAGCCTCTGAATACCCAACAGCCTGACTAGCTTGCCTTTCCTAGTTCAGAATGTTCTAGTGCCCTAGGCCAAGACAGGCCCTGAGAGGTCCTCAAAGGAAGACTGGGTAGGGTGAAATGAGGCGCCTGCCTGAGGGATGCAGAAGGAACCTGAAGGAACAGTTTTGTGCAGAGACCACCCCTAGCACCTGGACCACCCAGGCGAAAGCCTGGACCTGAAAAAGGCTCAAGTCCAGCATGACACACAGGCCCGAAGATCTGGAACCTGCAGCGGACCTTCCAGAAGGTGATTTGGTCAGTAGTCAGAGGCTCATTGTCAGGATACACAGCCACACCATCCCTAAGAAATGAGCCAGTTTTCCCTTCCAAACATTGATCGTAGTGAGGCTTAAGGATAAGCAGGGAAGCGGCCGCCATGAGTGATTAATTAAAGGAAAACCACATCCGGAAGAAAAAAAAGTTTTCTGAAAGAAGCTGAGTCCACGAAGGGCTCTGGTCCCTGCAGCTGCAGCTGTGGCCCAGATAGCTCAGCCAGCTAACGCCGAACCCACCCTACTCAGTAGAAGACTCACCCGAGGACCTCCTGACCTGCGAGAGGACGTGGCTTTCTAGCTTCTGATAAACTCAAAGTTTAAGGCCTGGGACTGGGCAGAGAGGTGACTGGAAGGATCACTGAGCCTGTCACTGGCTACCTACAAATACCAGATTCCAGTATACTGTGCCACTGTCCCTGTGCTGGCAGTATTGGGGATCAGCACAGTGGAGCCAAGGTTCCAAGCAAAGGCAGCTTGATCTGCTAGATCAGACTCTGTGGTCGAGACAAAGTTTCGAAATTAAAAGGTTTAGATCCAGGCAAATGCCTTCTGGTCTTACTTTTTTTTTTTTTTTTTTTTTTTTTTCCCCCCCCCGGGGTTTAAGGGGGGGGGGGGTATCCAATGAGGGCAACATGGTCACCAAAAATAGAAAGAAAATCGTATTTTCTCAATATCTCTTTTCATTGTCCTAATTGCCAGCATTTATTAAAATACACTCAGCCTGTTGGAAATTAAAATACAGTACAAAGTATATAATTGTAGATGGCTTTTTCTTTTTTTTTTTTTACTTTTTTTGCGTTGGACTTACTTTTTAAATTGTAGATTCCTGGTTTCTATAGACTAGTTGGGAAGACCTGAGAGAAGAAAATGTCTGTTTCTAAATGAGAAAGCATGTAGCGTGTCTACCACATAAGGAGGCGTGTGTTGCCTCCCTCCAGGAAGAATAAAATTCAGAAAATTATAGATTGCTTATTTTCAAAGTCACAAGCCGTTTCCTTGTAGAGAATTGGGTGGTACTAACTGAGGCTGCTCACAAGGACCTGCTTCTGAGTTAGTTCATGTTTGGAGACAATCAATGCTCTATTTATCGGTTCTGGGAGGCAGGGTTAGGCAGAAGAATATTCTGATGACAGCAAGAGAGACCTTCTCTTTCCCTTCTCCTGACTCCATTCCAACCCCACCAGCCGCTTTAACCAGGATGCCCTAAAGGGAGGCTTTGGTTTGGGCTTTGAATTTGTTTTGTTTCTGAGGTTTAATACTACATATATTTCATCACACTACACTGGCTTCAACAACTTTTAAAAGCCATGGAATTTAACATACAATTTTGAAGTGTTGGCCAACTGATGAAAATATAATATTCATTTCCAGAGCTTTAGCTAAGAGAAGAAATTACTATGCCATGGTGGTGGTGGTGGTGGTGGTGGTGGTATGTGTGTGTGTGTGTGAGAGAGAGAGAGACAGACAGACAGACAGAGAGAGACAGAGAGACAGAGAGAACATTAACAGTGAGAATGCCCCAAGAATCTAAACGAAATCAGAATTATAACATTTTTGCTTAAACTGTTGTGTAGGCCAGTTCCCAAGAACCCATTCTGAAAGGGAGGTGTGAAAAAAAATGTAAGATGTCTAAATCCATGCCCTGCAAAAACTCAGCTTGGTGTGCCAGGGTTACTCCATAGAAACGCCTTTAGGCCACACCCCAAACAGACCCGTAACAAGGAATTCTGGGTAGGAGCACAGTCCCCAGGATAGATCTTAGGATGTGTCAGAGGAAGTGGGTGCCTTCTCAATACAGTCATTCCAAAATTGCTATGGTTATGGTAGATCAGTGTTAGCAAAGTCAAGCTTCGTGAATTTCACCATAAATTAGCTTGGAGTTTTAAAGTGTTGGTCTGTTTCTTTTTCTTTTTTTAAAGCTGGGGTGGAGATATGTCACAGACAGGCCTGGAATTCGTGATTCTCCTGCCTCCACCTCCCAAGTGCTGATTACAGGACTGTACCACCTCTCACTGCTTAGAAAAGGGCGTCGATTTGATCTGTAGTGCCAAGAGAGCACTAAAAGGCCCCTTCTGGCAATGGAAGCCTGCTGGTTATAGGAGTGGAGACCTCTTAGCAGTTGAAGCAAACCAATTAGGACTGTTTCTGGGAGTTAAGAATTTTAAAGGCTCGCCTCTTTCTAGGCCTGATGAAAAGACAGAAGCCTGCCCTACGCCCCAACATCCCAACCGGAGCTGCTGTATCTCAGGGAGGGGGGATGGGGAAACAGCCTCCCTCCACAACAGCTCCTGAATTGTAGACAACGTGGCCTGGTGGCGAGATCAAGGGAGGGAGGGGGTTGTGGTGCCCGCTCAGCAAGTGTCCTCTGAACCTCTCCTTCTTGAGTGCCAGCAAGGACTGCACAACTCCAAGGTCATCCTGAGAGCAAACAGCATAGGTCTGCTTGCCTGCTGCTCAGCATGCATTTCCTGCTTCAAAAGGCAAGCATGCATGATTTAGAAAGAAGGTCCAAACAAGATCCTAGAATTGGGAAAGCCTCATGGTTTAGAACGAGGCTATCTTCTAGGAGCTAGAGGCCCTGGGCGATTGCTCACAGCCACCTGCCCCCACAAAAGGATGGCACTAAATACAGAGCCAATTGCCGGCTCAGTTGTTTCCAGAGGAGCTCAGTTTCACTTTTTTTAGGGTGGGGGGTTGTTGCTCTTTTTGTGTTTTGAGTCAGAGTCCATACTTTAGACCAAGTTGGCCTTGAACTCTTTCTCCTGCTTCAGCCAGTGAATGTGCAATCGTGACACACTTCAAGCACCTTTCCCTTTGAAGAAGCAGTGTAAATCACAGCTGAGAAAAGCTTAAAAGCATCTCCTGCTCTAGCTGTGGAGTCTGTTTCTTCTTGCAAAGATTTGTACACATTCGCCCACCCAAGTCTACCTTCACCAGTAAGGAGGTGGATGTCTGGCATGGAATAACAAATGGTGAAAAATGTATCATAAAAGAGAGATACAGGTTCTACCAGGGTCTGTATGTGTGTGAATGCATCTATATACATATATATGTACATATATATGTATGTATATATAGATAGGTAGTCATACATATTTACTTATAAGTGAAATAAATATTATCTATGTATATAGAGATAGATGCAGATGTGTATGTGAAATATGTACTGTAGTTTTAAATTTACACTCTAAAATGCTGCAAAAAGTTTGGTGTCATGACTGTACATGCCTACATTGTCTGGTATCCTTAAAATGCTTACAAAAATGCTACTTGCTTTCCATTCTTTTAGGACTTCTAAAGCAAGAACAAACTTTACTGCGGAGCAAAGCCACTCTACAGGTGTAAAGAAGACAGACATAAATTGTATCCACAGTGGAATGTTGGAAAATTATTTCCACCTTTATGGAACCTGACTTCGGATCGGGAGTTTCCGCCTCTTAGAGGGGCCTCCAGGCAGAGGCTGGGATTGACACCAATAGCATGGCCTGATTTTGGAAAACACTAAATCTAGACAGATTTACACAGAACAGAAGTGTTTCTGTCACCCTTTGCATTCCAGCCAAACAACTTTGGGGACTTTTCTGTGTTCCAGACCCTCTGGAGTGTTTTTCCAGGTTGTGTGGCTAAACCCAGGACAGAGAAGAACAAGCTATAGAGCATATTTTTTTAAGCTGTGTCCACATCATGGAGGCACAGGCATTGTCTCCTAAAGATGTGGCTGCTATGACATTGATGAAACATTGTGTTTCTGTATGGTACAATAACATGCTGAAATGGATTTTACGTGTCGGGAAGACAGATTGCTTTCTTTGTAGTTCTCTACTTGAATATGTCTTCACATTTGTTTTATCTTTTTATAAACAATGTTTTTGAAAAAAACCAAAAGTTCATAAAGAAGGTTCTGAGATAATTTTTCCTGATACCATATGAATGATGCAAATGTCTTTGTATTTGACAGGCATGGTGCTTTCTCTAACTTTCTCTAACTGAATCACCACCACTTACATGGTGGGAGAAGCACTTGGAAAAAGGCTTCTGTTCTACTTCACAGAGAAAAGATATTGTGTTTTCCTCAGAGAAAACTCAAGAACACTTTAACAGGACTGCTTGGAGTGTAAGTGGCATCTAAATGCTTTTGGAGAGGAAGCATTTCTCTGCCGGGTCCAGGGCATGTCAACTACACAGCTAGACATCCATAGTTACAATTTCACATAAATGCAACTCAGAACACAGGCTGTGAGACAAGATACAATTCAAATACATAGTCACATTCTGTCAAAGCAAAGGCCATCAATTTGACAATCAGGTTGCTGGCTGAAACCATTTATAGCTAGTGAAATAATTAGTGCCATTTTCCCCACACTAATTTTATCCTGTGGTTGAAGCTTGGCATAAGCTGACATGTCCCACTACTTCTGTAGTCTCCTCCAAAGCATTGGAATAGCCTGAAAGAGTGAAGGGACCCCTCATAGCCACCTTCCCCACAAGCCCTGCCTGTGGAAAAAGAACATAGAATACAATGTACTCAGTTAAACAAATATTTAACTTGTTCCTCATCCAAGGCAAATCAGCTTCCAGGGCAACATATGGGCTCCAGTTCAGGGCTAGAGCACATGGCTCAGGTCAGGTCTGGGAGTGACTGATGTGTACAGTCATGGGCAATGGCTTCAGATGGGCCAGGAAGATTTGGGGGTCAAGGAGAGTGGAAGGACTGAACTTTGCTTTATTCTAGTATGCATTCCAGAATAGCATTCTCTGGGGTGACCCTGGATTGCTGATCTAGAATCAGAAGGTAACTCTTTGAGATCCTTTTGAACACAGAGCTGACAAATACCAGGGCAATATATGTGCTCCAGTTCAGGACTAGAGCACATGGCTCAGATCAGGTCTGGGAGTCTATGGTCAAAGGCCTAACTGACTCTCAGGGTCTCAACACATGGTCACTTGCCAAGAGTCCATCACACTAAGGGACACATCACTTAGTTCATCTGTGTCCCCCTCCCAACAATCTTCTAGTTGAGATGCAGGCAGTGGACCTCTGCCAGATGCTCATGCCCTGGAGCTGAGATGTTACAGTTACCACATTAGAAGGCAAAAACTCTTTTTTCCTTGTACATTATCCAGTGTCTGGTATTTTCTTGCAGTAACACAAAGAGGACTAAGATAAAAAAAAAAAATGATAGTCCAAGTAGAAGAGCAATGAGGCATGTTAGTCAACAGCCAGCAACATCGATATGCCATGGGAGTGAGACTTCATAGGAAGGAGGTGTTTGCAAAAGGACTATCCTGGCCCTGTCAGTGCTACGAAGGCAGACACCAAGCCCACAGTTCAACTGTAGACTCAGGAGAACCCAGAGCCAGAACTGTCAAGCTAAGCCATGCATATGCTGCAAACAATAAAAGTTTTATAGGAAAGTTATTAAATAAATTGTTATAACAACAAATAAATGCTCTATTTCTAAACATGATTTTGAATCACTTCTCAGCCTTTTGGCTAAAGTCAAGTGCAAAACTGATTGTATCCTTTTCTTTTTAGTTTTTAAAAATGTGTCTATAAGAAAGTTTTAGGGTTGGAGAGATGGCTCAGCAGTTAAGAGTTCACTGACTGTTCTTCTGGAGGACATGAGTTCAGTTCCAGGCATCCACATGGCAGCTAACAATTGCCTGTAATTCCAAGATCTGACACCCTCACACAGTCATACATCTCACACAGTTATACATGCAGGCAAAACACCAATTCACATAAAATAAATATTTTTTTTTAAAAAAAGAAAGTTTTAAAGTCCATGGCTGGCCCACAGTATATCTTTATTAGACAACACTAGTGCCCATGATTTAGATGGGAACAAAGTGACCCAGACTTAATTTGGGATTCTGTGAAACTATGAAGCTATGAAGCTCAGTTTTATACAACAAATAAATAAAATATTTAACTACAAATCTAACAAATGTGTCTTCTATTGGTGATATGCAACTATATATTGAGAGTTAGGAAATACTGTAGTTCACAAGTAATCCATAGTTAGGTGGGAATTGTACCTGGAAGGGTCTTTCTGTCTTTTCTTTTTTCCAGCGCTAGAAATGGAGTGCAGGCCCTTGCAGAAGCTAGAAAAGAACCACAAAGCTAACTCTTGGTCCCAGAGGCCTCTTCAGTGTTTCTTCCATTAATCCAGCATTTTCTGATTAATTCAGCACTTCCTATTGGAGGTTACGGTGTTTCTTTTTGATAATAAACCCCATGTTAGTGAGGTCCCATAACAAAATTGGTCCCTTACAAACAGATACGTGCATCTGGGTGAAGAGCAGACAACCTAAGTATGGGCATTCTTCATCATCCTCCCCTACAAATGTTTCCCACCTGGCCTGCTGTCCCCACAGCACTCCCTAGAAGCCCTAGTGTGGCTGTTCTGCAACAGGCTGACATCTCAGAACTCCGGAGAGCTGTGTTTTCATTTAGTGGTGTTTGAGCTACATTTGAAGCTGGGAAGAAACGAAGGACTTTGCCTTCTATTTATTTGTATTTGCAGAACCACAGAGAACCAAGGTGATAATTAGAAAAATATTTTAGAAAACCATATTCTATTGTATTTTTATTTTTCTAGTACAGTGACAGGTTCTGGTAAGTTTTCAATGGTGAAACAGATGAGATTTCCATCATTTGAAGAAAGAACTGCTGGTCCGGGTCCTCCTTTGCTCTGGTTATTTATAGATTTCCATGAATAGGCTGTTTCACAAAAGCAAACACTGTCTTGCATCTTTTCCCTGAAATTTAATTCAAAATTTCTCTTCTTCGCATATTTTAAATGCATTTTATTTTGACAACATAATTTCAGATATAATCCATGTCACTTCAGAGTGGAGTAACTTCTATAGCAACATTTGGTCAAGAATAGATAGTTCACTGAAAGGTTAACATTGATAGTTTCAGTCTTTCGAAAATGACTCTTAATAAAGCTGTGGAAAGCACAGCAGCGTGGACATAGCACATGATTTAGAAGGGGATGAGGATGGTAACACTAGCTAATTTTCCCTAAGTGTTAATGGAGAGAAGATGCTCTGACATTTTGTATCAAAAAGCTAACTAGCTGATCCTTGATGCAGACTGTTAAACTCAGTGCTTGGGAGGCAGAGGTAGGCAGGTCTCTGCTCTCTCTGAGTCTTAGTTTCATCTCCTTAGTGAATTCCAGGCCAACCAGAGCTACACACTAAGAACCTGTCTCAACAAAACAGCACATCTAAATTAGCATTATTTTGAAAGGCCATATTTAATATTTTGTTACATTTTTTATGGAGACAGGGCATTTTTGTATAACAACCTTGGCTGTCCTAGAACTTGCTTTATAAACAAGGCTGTCTTGGAACTCAGAGATCCACCTGCCTCTGCCTCCTGGGTGTTGGGATGAAAGATGTGAGCGGGGCATATTTCCATTGCCTTTAGTTTCAAACCCTTATACTAATATTCTGGGGGACTTCAAGTCTTTTATATGACTCCAAGACAATGAGATTAAAGGAGTGTACACTCTTTTGTTTCACATGGGCACTACCACCACACATTACAATCTGGCTTTCAAAGCCATACCAGGCTGACACCACTGATACCTTTCTGAAGCCAGTAACATACTTGTGTGAGTTAATAGCCAAGGAGTAATGTAGGGCACAGTTTGCCTTTGCACAACTTGCCAGAACATTCTATTGCCGCTTATGCTAATTAGGCATCAAGTAGTGACCAATCCGATGTGCTGATGCTAATTAGGCATTGAGAAAGGACCTATCCGATGCGAGCCCCAAATATGTTAATTAGCCATTATTTTGGGCCAATCACCAGCCATATGCTAATGAGTATTACTTTGAACCAATTACTTTGAACCAATCACCAGCCATGTGTTAATGAGACATTGTGATGGGCACCAATCACACGCCAGACTTCCCTATATAAGCAGGCTGAATGTCAGGCTCGGGGTCTTCTTTCCACCATTTCACAACTGAGCTGTACTCCAATAAAGTGTGATCCTAGAAGAATTGTGCGTGTGGTGACTCGTTCTGCAGGCCAGAAGCGGCTCGCCACAAGTGGCGCCGAAACCCGGGAATCTTCGCGCCTTCGCAGAGAAGACCGATTCAGAACTCGACACACGGAGTGGACCGTCGGTGAAGTTGCTGCAGAAGAATCTGAAGGAGATTCAGAACTGCAGTAATCAGGAGGGTTAACCGGTAAGTCTCACAGGAAAATAGTGAGACCTGCATTAAGTAGGAAAACTCTGTTTGTAGAAAAAAGCAGAGAACGGGGCGTCTGCTGACGAGCAGATCTAACCCGTTGGTAGTTTGGGGTTGTTTAGGATATAAAGGGTTTTAAATAGGCAAGGATATGGGTGTAAGTTTCTCTCACCCGATTGCCATAGCTTTGAAAGAGCTGTTGAAGAAGTAATGGTGTGAGCGTTAAATTAAGGTAGGAATTAAAGGTTATATAAGGATGAGATTTTTAACCTCATGTCCAATTTTTTTTGGCTCTTAAGGAGCTGCTTCATTAAGGTTTTTTTCTGAGTCTGCTCTGCTTGATAGCAGTGGGAGAGATAGATGGGTTAAAAGCAGCCAAGAGGGGCAGAGTCAGCAATTACAATTTTTTTCCCTACTGTGCCTATTGCCCCCCTCTATATTGCCAGCCTGGTGAGGGTATCTGTTCTAAGCCACCGGACAACACAAAAGTGTGGAAGAGAGTCCAGGGTGAGCTGCGTCCTAGCGTGTCACTGGCTTTTCCAGTTTTTTAAGATAACCAGGGGCAAAGGTATCACGAGCTTTTAGATTTTAAGACAGTGAAATCCCTGGCAGAGTCTGTCCGCACTTATGGCACTGCTGTGTCTTTTACAGTAGCACAGGTTGAGGCATTGAGTAGATCTGCCATGACTCCTAGTAACTGGAGTAGCTTAGCAAAACCGTGTCTCAATCCTGGACAATATTTAGACTGGAAGTCAATTGTGACTGATCTGGCACATAGTCAGGCCAGAGAGAATGCTGCCAATGGGCAGCCAGCATGGAGTGCAGATATGCTGTTAGGGCAAGGACAATGGGTAAATAATCAGACAGTATATCCTATGGAAGTTTATAATCAAATAAACACCATCAATATGAAGGCTTGGCGAGCCATCCCCAATAACGGGGAGGTCTCAGGGAACCTAATTGAATTTTTAGGAGCTATTATTCAGAATGTACATGTT
The DNA here is from genome assembly GCA_004025045.1 of Sigmodon hispidus. Classification (NCBI taxonomy): domain Eukaryota; kingdom Metazoa; phylum Chordata; class Mammalia; order Rodentia; family Cricetidae; genus Sigmodon; species Sigmodon hispidus. The sequence goes on from PVIH01012495.1 coordinate 25,534, forward strand.
AGACCACAAAAGGCAGAAATTAGGACGAATTGTTTAAGGACTTTAAATGATTTTCAAAAATTGCTTGGGGATATAAATTGGATTCGGCCATATTTGAAATTAACTTGCTTTGAGCTTAAACCCTTATTTGATATTTTAGAGGAAAATCCAGATCTTAATTCCCCACGTCAGCTAACCCCAGAGGCTCAGATAGCACTTCAAAAGGTAGAGCAAGCAATTACTAGGGCACAGTTGGTGTGCTGTGATGAATCCAAGTCCATTTGGATGTGTATCCTCCCCACTTTAGGCTTTCCAACTGGTGTTCTTTGGCAAGAAGGGCCTCTACTGTGGATTCATACTAAATCTACAGGGATGAGAAACTTGTCTCACTATCCATCTATGACGGCTGAGGTTGCGTTATTAGGCATTAAACAATCTATTACATCTTTTGCCAAGACACCTGATTGACTTATAGTTCCTTATACAAAAGAACAAGTAGAGATGTTGGCTGCCACTAACTCAGAATGGGCTATATTGGTTTGTGCTTTTTCTGGTACAATTGATAATCATTTGCCCAAGAGTGAACTTTTAAAGATTCGGAGTTCAACAGCCTGTGGTGTTTCCGCTGATCATGAGGGAGCAACCGTTGAACAATGCCTTAACCATCTACACAGATGAGTCTAAGACTGGGAAAGGAGCCTACATGGTGCAAGGAGGCTCACCTGTAATTGTTGAGTGCCGTCCAAATGCTCCCCAAATAGTAGAATGTCAAGTAGTTTTAGAGGTTTTTAAATGTTTTCCTGAGTCTTTTAATTTGGTATCCGATTCATCATATGTGGTGAATGCTGTTAAAAATTTAGAAATTGTTTCCTATATTAAACCCTCTAGTATGGTAGCCTCACTTTTAGCAGGAATAAGAGGTGAGATTTTGCATCAATCCAATCCCTTTTATATTACCCATATCCGAGCTCATTCTTTGTTGCCTAGTCCTATGGCAAAAGCCAATGAACAAGTTGATCTGGCAACGTGTGCTTTTGTGGCATTGGACTCTGAAACACAAGCGTGAGGGTTTCATAGCTTACACCATGTTTCATCTGCTGTTTTAAGAACTAAATTTAAAATTTCTAGGGAGATCGCTAGGAATATTGTGAAAAGCTGTTCTGCTTGTGTGCAGTTCTTGCCTGCTCAGAAAATAGGGGTTAATCCCAGAGGCATTTTTCCACTTGAAATTTGGCAGATGGATGTTACCCATGTTCCATCCTTTGGAAAGCTTCAGTATGTGCATGTCTCCATTGATACATGTTCTGGAGTAATGCACGCTCTTTCTGGAGAAAGAGTTCACAATGTCATTACCCACTGCCTTGAAGCTTGGGCAGCTTGGGGCAAGCCCGATACACTGAAAACCGACAACGGGCCAGCCTATACATCTAAGAGTTTTGCCTCATTTTGTCACAAAATGCAAGTGAAACATATCACAGGCCTGCCCTATAATCCACAAGGGCAAGGAATAATAGAGCGAGCACATCATACGCTCAAGGACTTCCTGCAAAAACAAAAAGGGGGAATAACAGAGAATTGCACCCCCAAACAAAGGCTCTCTCTTGCCTTATTCACTATAAATTTTCTAAATTTAAATGATAAAAATGAAACTGTCGCCGAACGTCATATGACGTCAGAACCCAACAATCAAGGCAAAGTTATGTGGAAGGATGTACTTTCTAATCAATGACAAGGCCCGGATCGCGTTTCACTCGATCCAGGGGATCTTTATGTGTTTCTCCACAGAATCAAGAGCCAGTCTGGGTGCCATCAAGATTGACGAGACACGTTGAGGACGACTCTAAGGATGATGCTAATATGGACACTTCTGACCGTCTTCCCCCTGATTCAGGCGGAAAGTGGAAGTTGGTCTATGGAAGACGAGAAGGTGATCCTCAAGCAAAAGTTGCAGATCGCACGTTTGAATGCTACAAGATTGAAGCCTGTTACACTTGGGGACTTTACTTCTTGGCTCACTTCTGCCTTTTCCTTTTTCAAGGAGTGGGTGGGAGTAGGAATTTTTGCAGCCTGCTGTTTATTTGGGATTGTTTTTTGCCTCTGGCTGGTTTGCCGTATTTGCATCAGAGCACGTCGAGAAAAGGTATTACTCACTCAGGCACTTTTGGCTGTTGATGCAGGGCACTCCCCCGCAGCCTGGCTCTCCGCCCTTAAGAACCTACAATGATTGCCCTTGCACAGAGAGGCTTTAGCTGCCATTGCCCCTCTATAGGGAATCATTCTCCTCTGAGACGGCCTTTGCACCCTGCCGCCTTTACTGGCCTTGCACGTAGGAAGGCGTCTCGGGGATCCTGGCAGCAGGAAACAGCCTTTGAGCGATGGTCACATCATGAGGTGAACACCTGTATGGGCTATATCCTGTTTGTGCCATTAGAAAACAAAAAAGGGGGAGATGTAGGGCGCGATTTGCCTTTGCACAACTTGCCAGAACATTCTATTGCCGCTTATGCTAATTAGGCATCAAGTAGTGACCAATCCGATGTGCTGATGCTAATTAGGCATTGAGAAAGGACCTATCCGATGCGAGCCCCAAATATGTTAATTAGCCATTATTTTGGGCCAATCACCAGCCATATGCTAATGAGTATTACTTTGAACCAATCACCAGCCATGTGTTAATGAGACATTGTGATGGGCACCAATCACACGCCAGACTTCCCTATATAAGCAGGCTGAATGTCAGGCTCGGGGTCTTCTTTCCACCATTTCACAACTGAGCTGTACTCCAATAAAGTGTGATCCTAGAAGAATCGTGCGTGTGGTGACTCGTCGTTCTGCAGGACAGAAGCGGCTCGCCACAGAGTAACTTTCAATGTTTAGTCTCATTTAAAAAAAAAAAAAAAAAAAAAAAAAACAGATTTTATTGCTTTCACATTCAGTGTTAAGCAATATATGCTTAAGTCCTGAGGACTCCCTCCCTTCCTCCCTCCCTTCCTTCCTTCCTTCCTTCCTTCCTTCCTTCCTTCCTCTGTAACACACATTGGCAAACACAAGGTGTATTTTTCTTTCAATACACAAAGCTATCAGTTTGCCAATATAGTTTGCTACTATCTCTGGAAAATAAGAATTTGCTTTATAAGTGTTAATGCAGAGGAACTGCTCTGAAAAACTTACAAAAAGCTAAACATATTCATAGAAATTAGCACTGTTTGGGCATTTATTGTTTCATTCCATTTCTTTGGATTGCTTTGCACTTCAAATTCACTATACTCTCTTAGGGGACTTTGGGTTTCCATTAGGCCCAAACACTTAGAAAACTCTTGGGAACTGAAAATGTAATCTACGAATTTACATCTTCAGCTGTTGAGATGCAAGCAAACCAGGTCTTTGTCTCCTCTTCAAACATCCTCCTGCCTCCTACCTCTCCTTCTCATTGGATGTCTATTTAGTATCTGCTCTACTCTACATACTTCAATTTTTCTTCCCCAGAAGCCACTGTTCATATCTCTCGCTTGTAGTAACTGTTCTAAGTTCAGGGGTCTCCAAGACCAGCAGACACTTCTGATTGCTTTACCTTAAAGCCACCAGATTCTATCTCTGCCCTGAGCTCCATCCCTTTCTCCTGATCTCCTGCTGACCCTAAGGACTCCCCAATAGTTTGCCAAGCATGTTCAGCCTCAGCAAAGAAAAGTGCTTGTGAGCAAAGAGAGGAAATGAAAGACATTTTCAGGACTTACATCTGAATCAAAATCTGCCACCACCTCACTCTAGACATGCCACACAACCCACCGACTCCAACTATGCAAATGATTTTTCAATTCTCAGCACAATGCCTTCCTCACAAAATGTTACCTTTTCAAGCAAACAATCAGTACAAAGTATGCCTGTGGCTGTTATTTTGTGGCTTTGAGATGATGGTGAAGGGCGTAAGGGACTATAGACAAGGCCTCTCTGGGCAATTTGCCTGAGTCCCAGTGTGGTGCAGACCCCTCTTTGTCTGCCATTCAGTACAGGAATCCTGTGGATGGCTGACAAGGGCAGACTTGGAACAACTGTTACTTCAAGAGGGCAATGACCACATCATAAATTCCTTTCTTAACAGTTTATTGCAGGTTGTAGACTATTGACAATGATTCCATTTTATAGCATGAAGGAAGATCTGTCCTTGCTGTTGCTAGTCTCTAAAATAACCTTAAGAGTTTTTAGGACACCAGAGAAAACAACCTTTGATGAAATGAATCATAAAGAGTTGTGTTAAAGCCAGAGTGACAGCCCGAGAGAGGAAGAAAAGAGGAAAAGAAGTATCGGGTGCAAAGAGGTGCTCCTAGTGTCCCTTTCACATAAATAGAATAGTAAGGACACTTCAGGGCTGTCCAAAGAAGTATGCCTGTCTTCTTTGGGTCATAAATGAAATCGGATGTAAAAATCTGTGAGAGATGTCACATCACCATCCAGAGAAAGGAAAAGGACACAGAGCAGGGGAGATGGACTTCTGCTTTATTTTTCCTTGTGTTCTGACCCTATCATCTCATTACTAATTCCTTTTCCATGAGAAACCACAATTAATATCTTCAATAAAAATCTCATGTTATAAAGAATTTTTATATATTTAACTTTAAATAGGAAATAATAAATTGTCCCCATCATCACTTAAGATCTGATATGGCTCAACTATTACTAAAAACTGCAATCATGAAATGGAAAATAATTTTCTTTTTTATAAGAATATTTTATTATTATCCTGAATATTTTTCCTATTATCTTTTTTATAAATTTATTATGAATAAAGTCTCATTTTTAATCCATGCATCCCATTGTTCAAACTCCTTCCCCCTCCTTCCCATCCCAGTCACTCTCTCTTCTCCCCATCTCCTTATCTTCTCCCCAGCAAGGGCAGGAGGTCCCAAGGTGGCTTAGTTCAGCATCCTCTTCAGACAAGTCCGCTTTCCTCATCCTAATATCAAGACTGGGTCAGGTGTTCCTCTGGAGGGAATGGGCTCCAAGGTGCCAGTCCAAAATGCTTCAGATCCCAAGCTGTTCAGTGGTTGCAGTTTGCAACTTGGGTATGCTTTGCTTTTTGTTTAAAGTCCACTAATGAGTGAGTACATCCAGTGCTTATCTTTCTGGGTTTGTGATACCTCACTCAGGAGGATATTCTCCATATCTATCCATTTGCCTGAGAATTTTAGGATATCATTTTTTCTTACTGCTGAGTAGTACTCCATTGTGTAGATGTACCACAGCTTGTTAATCCATTCTTCAGTTGAGGGGCACCTAGGTTGTTTCCAGGTTCTTGCTATTATGAATAATGCTGCTATGAACATAGTTGAGCTAATAATGCGTTTGGAGTGGAAATGTGCATCTTTAGGGTATATGCCCAGAAGTGGTATTTTCTGAATCCTTGGGGAGACTGATTCCCAGTTTTCTGAGAAACTGCCATACTGCATTCCAGAGTGGCTGAACAAGTTTACACTCCCACCAACAATGGAGTTGTTCCCCTTGCTCCACATCCTCTCTAGCATAGGCATTTGAGTCTTTAAAGTTAGCCTTTCTGACAGGTGTAAGGTGGTATCTCAAAGTTGTTTTGATTTGTATTTCTCTGATGGCTAAAGATGTTGAGCACTTTTTCATGTGCCTTTCAGCCATTTTTAATTCTTCTACTGAGTATTCCCTTTTAGATCTGAGCCCCATTTTTTAATTGAGTTATTAAGGTTTTGGGGCTCTAGTTTCTTGAGTTCTCTCTATATTTTAGAGATCAATCCTCTAATTGGGTTATTAAGGGTTTGGGGCTCTAGTTTCTTGAGTTCTCTCTATATTTTAGAGATCAATCCTCTGTCACTTGTAGGATTGGTGAAAATCTTTTCCCATTCTGTAGGCTGTGTCAATGTGCGGAGGGTATTTTCCACTTTCTTTTCTATCAAGTTGAGTGTGTCTGGGTTTATGTTAAGGTCTTTGATCCACTTAGATTTAAGTTTTGTGCAAGGTAATACATTTGGATCTATTTGCACTTTTCTACACACTACCATCTAGCTATGCCAACATCATTTGTTAAATATACTATCTTTTTTTTCCATTGAATATTTTGGGCCTCTTTTTCAAAGATCAGGTGTTCATAGGTTTTTCAGTTTAATGTGTGGATCCTCATTTCTGTTCTATTGATCCACAAGTCTGTTTTTATGCCAGTACCAGGCTGTTTTTATTACTGTAGCTCTATAGTATAATTTGAAGTTGGGATAGTGATGCCTTCTGAGGTCCTTTGTTGAGCAAAATTTTTTTTTTTGGCAATTCTGGCTTTCCTGTTATTCCAAATGAAGTTGAGTATTGTTCTTTCAAGGTCTGTAAAATAGTGTGTTGGGATTTTGATGGGAAGTGCATTGAATCTGTAGATTGCTTTTGGTAGAATTGCCATTTTTACTATGTTGATCCTATCTATCCAGGAACATGGGAGATATTTCCATTTTCTGATATCCTCTTCAATTTCTTTAAATCTTCAGTGATTTAAAATTTTTGTCAAATAGATCTGTTACTTCTTTGGTTATAGTTACTCCAAGGTATTTAATGCTATTTGCAGCTATTATAAATGGTGATGTTTCCCCTATTTCTTTTTCAGCACTTTTATCTTTAGCGTATAAGACGGCTACTGATTTCTTTAAGTTAATCTTATATCCTGCTACATTGCTGAAGGTGTTTATCAGCAGTAGAAGTTCCCTGGTAGAATTTTGTGGGTCACTTATGTATACAATCATGTCATCTGCAAAAGAGATAGTCTCATTTCTTCTTTCCCAATTTGTATCCCTTTAATCTCCTTTTGTTCTCTTATTGCTTTAGTTAAAACTTAGAGAACTAGATTGAATAGATAAGGGGAGAGGGGACAGCCTTGTCTAGTTCCTGATTTTAGTGGGATTACTTTGAGTTTTTCTCCATTTAGTTTGATGTTGGCTGTCAGCTTTTTGTAAATTGCCTTTATTATATTTAGGTATTTTCCATGTATTCTTGATCTCTCCAGGACTTTTATCATAAAGGAGTGTTGGATTTTGTCAAAGGCTTTTTCAGAATGTAAGGAAATGATCATGTGGGTTTTTTTTTCCTTCAATTTGTTTACATGATGGATGACATTTACAGTTTTCCATATGTTGAACCATCCCTGGGATTTCTGGGATGAAACCCACTTGATCTTGGTGAGTAAATTTTTTTTATATGTTGTTGGATTCAGTTTGCCAGAATTTTGTTGAGAATTTTTGTATCAATGTTCATGAGGGAAATTGGTCTGTAATTCTCTTTCTTTGTTACATCTTTGAGTGGCTTGGGTATCAGGGTTATTGTGGCCTCATAAAAAGAGTTTGGCAATATTCCTTCACTTTCTACTATATGGAACAGTTTGAGGAGTATTGATATTAGCTCTTCTTTGAATGTCTGGTAGAACTCTGCACTGAAACCATCTGGGCCTGGTTTTTTTTTTTTTTTTTTTTGGGGGGGGAGACTTTTAATGACAGCTTCAATTTCTTTTGGTGTTATAGGACTGTTTAGGTATTTAATCTGATCTTGATTTAATTTTGGCAAATGATACCTGTCCAGAAAGCTGTCCATTTCTTCTAGGTTCTCCATTTTTGTGGAGTATAGGTTTTCAAAATATGACCTGATAATGCTCTGGATTTCTGGGGATCTGTCTATTGTTATATCCTCCTTTTCATTTCTGATTTTGTTGATTTGGATACTCTCTTTCTCTGCTTTTTGGTTAATTTGGATAAGGGTTTATCTATCTTGTTGACTTTCTCAAAGAACCAACTCTTTGATTCATTGATTTTTTTTTTTTTGCATTGTTCTTTTTGTTTCAATTGTATTGATTTCAGCTCTAAGTTTGATTATTTCCTGCCGTCTACTCCTTCTAGGTAAGTTTGCTTCTAATTGTTCTAGGACCTTCAGCTGTGCTGATAGACCTCCACTGTGGGATTTCTCTAGTCTTTTCATATAGGCATCTAGTGCTATGAATTTTCCCCTTAAGACTGCCTTCATTGTGTCCCATAAGTTTGAGTATGTTGTGGATTCATTTTGTTAAATTCTAGGAAGTCTTTGATTTCTTTCTTAATTTCTTCCTTGACCCAGAGGTAGTTCAATTGAGTGATGTTTAGTTTCCATTAGTTGGTAGGCTTTCTGTGATTCTTGATGTTGTTGAACTCTAACTTTAGACCATGGTGATCTGAAATGTTACAAGGAGTTATGCCCATTTTCTTTTGGGTACCTGTTGATATTTGCTTTATGACCTAGTATGTGGTTAATTTTAGAGAAAGTTCCATGGGGTGCTGAGAAATATGTATATTCCTTTTTGTTTGGGTAGAGGGCCCGGTATATATCTACTAAGTCCATTTGAGTCATAACTTTTGGTAGATTCCTTATTTCTCTATTGGGTTTCTGTCTGGTTGACCTATCCAATGGTGAGAGTGGGTTATTGAAGTCTCCCACTATTAGTGTGTCAGGTTTGATACGGGGTTTAAGCTTTAGAAGTGTTTCTTTTACATATGTATGTGCCCTTGTGTTGGGCGTATAGATATTCACGATTGAGATTTCGTCTTGGTGAATTTTTCCTGAGATGAATAAGTAGTGACCTTCCTGGTCTCTTTTTATTGATTTTAGTTTAAAGTCTATTCTGTTAGATAGTAGAATGGCTACACCAGCTTGCTTCTTAGGGTCATTTGATTAGAAAGTCTTTTCCTAACTTTTTACTTTGAGTCTGTGTCTGTCTTTAAAATTGAGGTGCATTTCTTGTATCCTGCAGAAGGATGGCTTCTGTTTTGTATTCATCGTGCTAGGGTTCATCTTTTCACAGGTGAATTGAGTCCATTGATATTAAGAGTTATTAATAGCCAATGATCAATATATCCCATCATTTTTGTAGTAGCTTGTGTTGCCCTTTTTTTCAGGGGGGAGGGGTTCTCCTGTGGGCTTATCACTTGCCTGTGGTTACATGGGTGTTTCTGGTTTCCTTAGGTTGGAGTTTTCCCTCTAGGGCTTTTTGTAGGGTGGGATTTGTGGTTAGGTGTTGTTGAAAATAATTTTCTGAGTGTCTTGTTAGAGGAGACAGTTCAGCAGTGTGTGCACATCTTTCTTCCCACTTTCCTTTAAAAATGTTTTGTCTTTCATTAAAAAAAATACATTAAACCCTAGAATATCTTTTAAGGCAATTTTTATAAAGCACACATGGAATTTGAATCACACAAGTCATATACATATGTGAGTAATCCTATCTTTGATATATCTCTCTGTCTAACCATTAACATTAAGTGCAATTTAAAAATTTGTGATCTACCAAAAATTATTTCACAGAAATAATTTAAGAGGGTTGCTGACTAATGTGAAACATGCCAGTGCACAAGCAGTGGGCCGCCAAATGTCAAAGGAAAAAAAATTCCAGATATAAGTTAACATAAATTATAGTGACTATAAATCTCTAATTATTAAGTAGTGGTTAGAGGTTATTGCATTTAGAAGACAGGACCAAACCTATTTACTACTGTGACATTCATCCAGAGTCCATTCTATTTATCGGGATCCCTTTAAACATCCTCCCCTAACCTCACTGTTCCACATTTCAAAATGCATCATACTAGTTACAGAAAGCAGAGAGAAAGCTGTATTGGCATTATGATAGGCTACTCAAGCTCTACTTTTGTAATAAAAATTACAAAACAAGTTCTTGGTTTGGGCTTCTTATTTTCTCCGTTCTCTGTCTAAAAAGCAGCCCCATATGAGCAAGTTAGGAAGAACTGGCAGACAGGAAAAAAACCAGAGAGGAATGTACAGCCTGTAAGCAGAGACTTGGCTCAGGTGGGGATTCATAGTGCACTAAATTTGCTATGGTTATTGTTGGGTTTAAAGGATCCCTATGAAGTGCAGGGAAGTTATAAATCTGTTTGAGGAAATTAATTCCCTTTTCAAATCTTCATCTTTTCCTTCAAGATGTGTCTCCAAAAAAGACAATTACGTCAAAGAAGGTTCTGGAGCCTCGTTCTGCACACTGGCTTTTAAACACATTCTGGAGGCCTATTAGACATCATGTAAACTGTAGACAGTGGTGTTCCACCACCCCGCCCCTTCACATCTGCTCACCAGCTTCTTGGGAGCAGAATGGAGACATATGCATTTTAACATATTCCAACAACAGAGTGGGAGGTGTGTCCCTTTCTCCATATATGGCCATCATGCAATTCTATCCAAGAGCTCAATGCAGATATTTATATAATATTGCCGTTCCTCGCCCCCACCTCAAGGCTGGCAGAGGTTGAAGGAAACACTTTGGGGAGGTCTCTACCACAACTGTATTCCAAAATATGAATGGTGCTAATTGGTTCTGACTTTTTATTTTTTGAGCATGCATTTATCAGCATGTGGGATATGCAGGACATTTTTAAAATCAGTCTTTCTGGAAAATATCAATGGACATAACAATTTGAAGTTATTACACACTAAACATTTCATCTGTGCTTACAGATTCCTTAGTGAGCTTACTCATTTCTTTGGAGAATCTCAGTACCTACCCAGATTTGAGGCACAGAAAGAAAGCCCTGTGGAATAAAGTGGATTCTGGATAACATTTCATAAATAGATTGGGGCTGCTGCCCGACATGCTCAGACTAAGCCTTGCTGATTTAGGAGGGGAAATGCAGTCAATAGGTAGAGAAACAGGAATGGACCTGGATTTCAAAGGAAAAGTGATGGTTATGTGGCACTAATTATTTTTTCATGTGTAGAATTTGCATAATTAGACAAGCATAAGTGAGCTCATTTTAGTGTAGTGGACATTTAAAGAACATAGGGCAAGGATGAAAATGTAGCCAAGAAAGAAGCTGCAGCATGTTATAAAATGTTGCCCCAGAAAGGAAAGGGGCATCAGGCCTGCGTTCCAGTTCTAGCCTAGTAGCTTTCTGTTCTTACTTCATAGTCCCTGTGAAGATTAAGCGAAGAACAGAATAAAATGGCTCTGGAAACTGTTAACTGCCACAGCAACACAAAACCCAATTAATAGCACATTATTTTTAAAAAATATTTATTTTTATTTTATGTGAATTGGTGTTTTGCCTGCATGTATAACTGTGTAAGGGTGTCAGATCTTGGAATTACAGACAGTTGTTAGCTGCCATGTGGATGTTGGGAATTGAACTCAGGTCCTCTGGAAGAACAGTCAGTGCTCTTAACCACTGAGCCATCTCTCCAGCCCCTAATAGCACGTTTTTAAATATGGTGCAGAACCAACACCATTTTCACTACACTGACATGTAGGGCTCCCACTGTGGCTCTGGACTCAAGCTGTCTATCTCCTCCATCTGTTCCCACAAGAGCCTCTATGTCCAGAATGTTCTCCACAGGACAGTCTAGGTATTGCTCTATGAATCAAACCTCTGCCTGTTGGCTTCCAACTTATGCTTAAAGCAAGACTTTTCTCCATACCTCCAGAATCAGACAGAATATTCCCTCAGAGACCAGAGAAGCCACAGATCTTCAGTGTTGCATAGCCAACCCTCCCCCTATTTGGCCGATTCTCTCCTGCAAAACATACTATATTTCAAATTTTTTCAGCCACCTAGGTGTTGTTGTAGGTCTGCCCCCCCCCCAGGGGAGTACAGGAGGGGTCCTAAAATGTTAATTATTTAGATTGTGGTGCTTAATGTTCTGGATCCCAGGATGGAATTTAAGCTTATTTAGATTTTCTGTGAATTCTTTGAGGTTAATGCAACTTCTGAATGTGACTAGTAATCTTTAAGTATTTGTGGAAATGGTAGATGTGAGACCATATTAAATCCACAGATAATCTGCAAATCTCATTGTAGCCAACAGTGCAGCTTTTTCCCACCAACTCCAACCCCAGAATAATCAACTGAGAACCACAAGGCTGGTACTAGGCTTTTCTTTCTCCTGCCTACCCTCTGCTAGAAATGCAAAAAATTGTAGAATTCCCAAAGGGTGGAGGGTGCAGGGAGACAGCCAGCATTAATAAAGGGAGAGTGGAAAATCCGACAACCGCCTGGCTGGAGAAGCAGACCCTGAGTCACAGGAAGACAGAGTGCTGGTGTAAAAGAAACAAACCACATACACAGACCTTAGGAGCCCTGGACTTCAGTGTCAGTGAAGGAGCCACAGTGTCTTGAAGGAGCCTCACTGTCCCAGGTTTAGATGTTGGTACACCCAGATCAGTACTCAGGGCTAGTTTCCTCCTGGCAGAGGTGGGAGAGTGGAACCTGGGACCTCCACTTCAGGCTTCTAGCTCCAGACAAGCGCTGCCCAGGGAGGGCTCACCTGCTCCCTCTCACTGAGACACAGCATCTAGTAGGTAGGCCCAGAGGAGGCAACCAAGGGCTGTGGTTTTGCTTGGCTCACCCCACAACACTTGCTTTCATGTTGTCTCCTCTTAAAGCTTTTAAAAAAGATATGTTTATTTTTATTTTATGTGAATTGGTGTTTTGCCTGCATGTATAACTGTGTAAGGGTGTCAGATCTTGGAATTACAGACAGTGCCATGTGGTTGCTGGGAATTGAACTCAGGTCCTCTGGAAGAACAGTCAGTCTCTTAACCTCTGAGCCATCTCTCCAGCCCAAGATAAGATCTCTTTTAATAGCTGTCCTCAAACTCAAAATCCTTAGCCTCAGCTCCCCAAGTACTTTCTTTATTTTTATTGTATACTTTTCCAGGTATCAGATAGCTATAAATACATATGCAGCCCTTCGCTGAATTTTTATTAATATGTTTTTAAAGTTGAGCCTGTGGGACCAGAACCTTGGTTAGTTAGCTCAGGTCCCAAAGCTTCAGAAAGCATTTGAATCCGATAGAAGAAAAATGGAGACATCTTGACAAAGGGGGAAGAACCAAATGAACCGTATCGTCTTGGGGTGGGGCGACAGAAACGTGTGGAAATTGGTACCAAAAGCTGAAGGAACCAGCATCAGGTGGGGTGGGGGTGTCCATCAAATTCATTATCAAACACTTGAATTGTGAGGCACAGAAGTCAAGATTCGCTAAATTTCAGCAACTCTGCACCTCCATGTATGGAAAATTGTAGTAGTAGTTGTGAGTGTGTGTAGGTGTGTGTGTGTGTGTGTGTGTCTGTCTGTCTGTCTGTCTGTCTGTCTGTGTCTGTGTGTGTGTGTGCACGCGCGCGTCTGTGTGTGTGTTTAGGGAGATGTAACAGCGACCACCAGTCTAGGGCAAAGAGATTTCCAGATAGAGAAAGAAGGCAAGGCAGGCAGGAGCTGGGCACCTTTCCTCCCTGGGTGGAACGTCCCTCTGAGGGTTGGAGGGACCTTCCTCCAGCTCCCTGGCTGCCGCTTGCAGGACCTCGGTATAGAGTCACGGTGCCAACAGAGCTGGGTTGCCCCGGCTAACTGCAGAGCAGCTCGCATGGGTTGAGTGCACATCCTTACTCTTCTCTCGGGACTCCAGGGAACCCGCTCCCCCTCCCTGCCACTAGCTCCATCCCTGCTCTACCTGGCACGCCACAACTGGGTTGAACCGAAGCATCGGGCCTCTTTTCTGCCCCTGCGTGGCCATCAGGAAAAGTCACCTAGGGCCACCGCAGCGGCCACTGCTAGTCCCACGGAGACACGGAGTTCAGTGCTGCAGCGGCGGCTGAGTGGGCACCATTCAAAAAAAAAAAAAAAAGGAAAGAACGAAAGAAAGAAAGAAAGGAAGGAAGGAAGAAAAGAAAAGAAAAGAAAAGAAAAGAAAAGACCTGTCGAGGGTAGTGGCGCCAATCCTGAGGGACTGAAGATTGTCTTCTACAACTTCTACATCTCTAAGGCTGTTGACCAAAGGACCCTGCTGGCTTCGTGGGCAATCACGTGATTACTGTGGGAGGATAGTGGAGGTGCAGTTTAGAGGTAGGAGATGGAAATGTCCTACAGGGGGCATAGCTTTGACCCAGGTGAACCAGCCTGGCTGCCCATTGGCAGGGCCAGGCGCAGGAAGGTGTCTCAGGCTACTGCTACGACCTTACACACCTGGTTGTATGTAGGTGTGTGGCCCTCATCAGCCTTCTGGGTTTCAGCTGCCAAAACTGTTCGCTACTGTCCATTTGTCATACAAGGAAAAACTCAATGTGTTCAAAGAGCATCAGACCCTGTCTCTGCCCCACCCTCATGTGTCAGATGCTCAAAGCAACGCTGATAAACTCAACTCTCCTAGCTTGACGCCACTAGCTGGTTGCCGAGTAGGGTTTGTGTCTATGGAAGTTCTCTAGAAGATTCTGGAGTGTTTGTCTTCAGATCTGTTTCACAGTCCACGGTTCCAGAATAAATCCCTCCACCCCTTCTGCTGCCCTGCCCTCAGCTTCTCCCCCCAGGGCAAACAGGGGAAGCTGGTTTTTTGTTTTGTTTTATTTCTGAGGACATCTTAGCAGAAGAGTAGTTGGACTTATCTGTCACTTGCCAGTCCTGGGACATCTATTTTCTACGTGGTTGGCTGAAAAACTTGAGTGAGATCAGGGGAATTGGACTCTTGGACTTGATTTTGGTCTCTGGCTTATCCCTGGGTCCCAGGGTCATAATTTGCATCTGGAGTCTGATTGTCCCTCAGTCATCCATGCTCATTCATGGGCCATGTCAAATACTGAAAACATCTTGACTCAGGTCTAATGACGCTGCTTGCCAGAAGCTGGTGCTAACTAACAGCAGGCAGTTCTGCAGCCAAGAGTTCCCATAAAGGGGAGATGGTCAGCCAAGGCTTTTGGTGAGTCGGGAGAGACTTCGTATTACCCAGCAAGATAAATGGAATTAACCTTGGACCTCTGAAAGGAGCTGGCACTTGGATCGATTGTCCATTTTGGTGCCTAACAGAAGGGTGTTTCCCTTTCTGTCCACTACAATGTCACTAAAATTGCCATTCTCTCCAATGCACACAATGTGTTGAAGAGGTTATTAAGAGTCCCCTAGGGAGCCCCCAGCAGCCACTTCTGGGACCCTGATTTAGCACATTTTCATGATTTATCTCCCCAGGGTCTTGAACTGTAAAAAGACTCTTTGACTCTCTAGCTGGGCTTTCCCAAACAAGGATAAGGACCCTGTCACCCTTCCCTAATTTAAAGTTTTACTAAAACAACAACGTTTTTGAAAACAAAAAGTAAAACAAACAAAAAGTTAAACAAAAGAAAGACATCTGGTTTGTTTACAAAGCACACATTCTTACCCTAAAATAATCAAAGCTTGTTACAAGTTCTGCTGGTCCTGCCTGGGACTGGACTCTGATGTCTGCCCCACATCATAGCTTGAAATGAGGAGAGGATTTATCACTGGACTCTTCCTTGGGGGAGGTTCCTGCTTGGCTAGACCTCAGTTTCTATGTGTCTTTCATTCCATTGCCTCTAGGCAATACAGTGGATCCCCAGTGCAGAGAAGGCTTTGCAGCAGGCCTTTGGTGTTCTTTCAGGATTCCTTCCTAGGCCTCTGGGCAATCTATGCTGTCCAACTTCCATTAAGGTTCACAGCCTTACTTATTACTCTGTTCTCCAGCAGCAGATCTGGGAGCCTGGGTCTCTTCCTCCCAGAAGCCTGCCCACTCAGTATTTACCTTCCCTGCTTCCTTGCCTGCATGCCCCCTCACTGCTGAGAGCCACCTGTTTTGTGTTGTGAAAGCCTGAAGCACCCCCTCCCCCCCACAGACCTCCCACTGAGTTCCAGCTCCCAGTCCAAGCTCCACATCTGCGTTCTTGACTCACTAGAAAGTATAAAACAGTCACATATTCTGAACTGCCTTCCACACGGGAGCCTTTTCTTCCTGCTGTTCCTGTCTCCGAGGAGCAGGAGGAGGAGGAGCAGGAGTCATCTCAGACAAGTTCTAACCCTGAGGGTGGTACTCAGATGCCTGTGAAATCACGGTCATCCCTGCAGCTTACCACACAGTCCATAAACCCTCTCGAATATCCTAAGCCTGATTTTACAAGCAACAACCATGACCTCGTTGTGTCAAGAACTGTACAATCACAGCCACAAGAAAACAGGTTCACACGTTTTTCTCTGCAAGACTCACGGGAAGGACCAAATCCCCCAACGGGCAGCTTGTGAATCTCCTGGTGACGTGTATTTATTGAATATTTTCTTTAGCCTTTTACCAACATCTGTTACTAGGCAAGCAGGAGTGGGTGTCAAAGGTTGGAAGAAATTTTTTTTGGAAGAGTAAAGCCTTTAAATTCACTACACCCTCCGATAAAGTAAGCACGACAGTGGCCTCCCTTGAAGGTCCACTTTCTAATAATGGAGACAGATGGGTGACAGTTACCTTTCTTGGCAAAGAAGCCTTGCCGTTGTGACTCTGCCGAGGGTCTTGAGATTGGGGCATTTTCCCGAATGATCTGTATGGACCCCAGGTAATCACAAGGGCCTTTCTATGGCTGGAGAATGACAGACAGAAAGATTTGAAAATGCCAAATTGCTGGCTTTGATGATGAAGAGAGAGGCCAAGGAATTCAGGAAGCCTCTAGAAGCTGGAAAAGTCAAAAAGATGGATTCTCCCTGAGAGCCTCTGGCAGGAGCAGGCCTGGCCAACAACTTGATTTGAATCCAGCGAGACTCATTTCAGACTTGTGACCTCCAGCACTGTACACTAATAAATCTGCATTACTTTAAGCCACTGAAGTTTTAGCTGCATTTTACAGTAAGACATGGTAGTGTCTGTCAGCTTGTTGACCTGGCTTGAGAGACGCCCTTTCCTTGTTTGGGACTTGAAGGGGTACTGGTACAACATGAAGAATAAAGCTGTGTCTCCATTTATTTCTTCATTCCAAGAGTTGCCACTTGCCATTTCATCACTATCATCCCTAAGAACTGTATGAGCTAGGTACTGTGATGAACTTTATACAGAGAAGAAAACTCAGTCTCACAATGTAATTAATGTCCCTGAAGCTGCACCTCAGACCCAAGTGTATCCTCAGTGAATTCCAGCCCTCTTCTATTTGGTGGATCTCTATCCCCTTCTCAGAGAACAGCTCGCACATTCAGCAGCATCTAAGTTCCACTACCAGGAACTCCCAGGAAGAAGGTTCCCCTTCCCAGAGATTCCTCCATGCTTGTAAAACTGTTTTAGATTGCAAATAAGGTTTCAGTTGAAAGTTTATAGGCCAGAAGCATAATGAGAAATTAGTGGCCTTTTGAGATTCTGCTCACTTAATGCACAGGTCTGTTTGTCAGCTGATAGTTACTCTTCACTTCAAAGGCCAGGGTGGAGAAACCTCAGCTTGCTATGACATGGCAGAGGTCCTTGTGTTTCTTCCTAGAATACCACCTCAGATGGACAGGAAGTCCCCAGGGACAGGCATACCTAATGGACCCTTTGCCCTGATTCAGTGTCGGCCCTGGCCTCTCATTGCAAACACCACAAGAGCTTGAAGCATCTGCCAGTTTCCAGGTTCTACCCCAGCCAACAAAGTCTGGTATAAGCTGGACATCCAGCCCTGTCCCACCTCCTTGGGATGCAGCCACCTACTGTGGGGTGAACAAATGTACTGACCTAGTAAACATGGACTTGGACAATAGTGCCAGTCTCCCAGTGCTCCTGTCTAGGCAAGCAGAGTTTGGGGCTTAGAAGGTGCTTAAAGTCATGAACTGTTTAGACATTTTAGGAGGAAACAGCAAAACAGAAGTACATATAAATAAGCACTTGTGTTTGGGAGAAAGTACCCTGGTATAAGAGGTAAGAGCTCTCTCTCTCTCTCTCTCTCTCTCTCTCTCTCTCTCTCTCTCTCTCTCTGTGTGTGTGTGTGTGTATTAGTCTCCTTGAATGTATGCATGAAACTATGTTTGTGAAAATCAGGTATATTGAAGGTATGTATGAGTTACACTGTAGAGTGTAAGAGTGTATGCATATGTGTGTACATGTATGACTATGGCAGATACGGTTTTGTGTGTGTGTGTGTGTGAAGAGACAGATTGATTGATTGATTCTGAGAACAATTTTGCCAGCCTACCATCTCCCTACTGCAATGGCCTCAAAGTTCCTGTGGCCTGTGCCACCTGGGTTGACACTGCGCCACACTGGAGAGCATGGTTTACTCCGCTGCTCACTGAGTTTCAGTAGAAATTGTACATTTATTTTTCTCAGTGACAGTATAATTAGCTTCCTCTCCTGTAAGAAATGAAAGGGCAACGTGCTTCTGGCTGCTGTGGGAGCTGCCTTCCTGCTGGATGAATAGAGTCTCCGCCAATGCTGTTACACCTGTTTAAACAAGGAACAGAGTAGGTATTTATTTAAAGTTCAAGAGGCCATATGAGCCGTGGCCTAAATCTAGGCCTGGATATAATTATGAAGATACTTAATCCTTTGTTCTGAACAGTTTTGCAGCCCATGGTCCCTCAAAGGCTGAGGCAATTTGCCTCAACTCTCAGAGTAGGTCCTTCCCAGAGCAAGAAAGACGGGGGTGAACATGACTGTTGAAGTGTGGGCTGCAGAGCTGTGAGCTCACAAGGACACCAGGGTGATACTCAGGCCTTGCTGAGAGCTGAAACCATTCACGAGGCTACATAATAAAGGTGCCAAGAGCCAGGCCTATTGATTGTCATTCCTCTGTACTTGCAGCTGGGCTTAGGAATCTGCACGCACACACACTCACTCAAAAAACAAAAACAAAACAAAACACAAAAACTCTCTCTTGACCCATCAAAATGGCTCAGAGAGTAGAGGGTGGAGGGTTTGACGCTAAGCCTAATAACCCGAGTCAGATTCCAGGGCCCTACATGAAAAAGAAAGAACTAGTTAGAACAACAACTTACCGCCAGTTGTCTTTGGACCTCCACACATGTGCTCTAGCATACCCCGACCCCCAATAATAAGTTAAAAGAAGTTCCCAGGGGAATCCTAACGTTGGCCTCAGTTTGGGGCCCTTGACCTATGATCTGGGGCAAGGAGGAGGAGAGTGTCTGACACAGGGCAGGGACACTAAAGCAGTAATTACCATTTAGTGAGCACTGCAAACAAGTGCCTGGCACTAGTCCCTCCGCACATGTGACAATTGGGCTCTTTCGTTCATTTATCTGTCCTACCCTGAAGGACCTCAGGATAGGAGCTCTCTGTGTTTTTGAGGTCATAGGCTCATTTGAGATGAAAAAAATATTTAAGCCCTCTTACCACAAAATTGCACATGCTAGAGATTTTGCACAATATCTGAGGGTTTGTAGAGCTGCCTTCAGCCTTTCAAGGACTTCAGATGGAGAATGGCCATCCTGAAGGGCAGCCCCTTGGGGTGTTCATATACAACAGCCCGAGTTGGAGCTTTTGAGCACTGTCTGTATGCAGAACACATGAGAATCGCTGCAGACACAAGAGGGGACAATGTGAGACTCTTGGAAAGAGATCAGAAAGACAATATGGAGTTGGAGGGCATTTATGTGGAGATCTGATGAACAAAGCTTGACAGCGTGTTCAGGTGCCACAGACTGTGGCCCTCGAAGGAGAACTGAGACCCAGGAAGGAGTCAGGCTGTGCCTTAGCTCAGCACACCAGAGAGGATTATGGGCAAGAAGGTCGGCAAGCAACCCCTCAAAGAATATGGTACTATGTGGAAGGAGAAGGGCACTTCAAAGCCAAGACCAGGAAAACTAAGTCTGGCTATTAAAAAACAAACAAATAAACAAACAAAAAACAAAAACCACTATACTAAGAAATAGAGAAACTGAAGGAAGAAATGTGTGCCGATTGGTTTTAGTCAGCTCGATACAAACCTGGATACATCTAAAAAGAGAGGCTCTTAACTGAAAAAAATGGTCCCAAAAGATCGGCCTGTAGACAAATTTGTAGAACATTCTCTCTCTCTCTTTCTATTTTAAGATTTATTTATTTATTATGTATGCAGTGTAGAAAAGAGGGTACCAGATGCCATCATAGAAGGTTGTGAGCCAGTATGTGGTTGCTGGGAATTGAACTCAGGACCTCCGGAAGAACAGTCAGTGCTCTTAACCATTGAGCTATGTCTTCAGTCTCCAAGCATTTTCTTGATTAATGATTGATGTGATAGGGCCCAAATCTATGTTGATTGGGTCATCTCTGGGCTGGTAGGCCTGGGTTCTATAAGAAAGCAGACTGAGCAAGCCATGGGGAGCAAGCTAGTAAGAAGCATCCCTCCACGGCCTCTGCATCAGCTCCTGCTTCCTTCCTCCCTGAGTTCCTGTCCTGACCTCTTTAGATGATGGACTATGATGTGAAGTATGAGCTAAATAAAACCTTCCCTTCCCAAGTTGCGTGGGGCTGAGGTCTTCATAACAGCAATAGAGCCCTAACCATGATGAGAGGTAAGAGATTGAGAAGGCGGCTCTGTTGGCAAAGTACTTGTGCAAGACCTGAGTACTTACTGTAGGGGCGTGAAGAACTCAGCTTAATCTCTGTGTGCACATAAGAGCGAGGTATGCCATTGTGGGCCTATCTACCCAGCACTGAGGCCACTAGAGGGTGCTTGGTCCCCAGCCAGCCTAGTGGAATCAATAAGCTCCAGGTTCAGTGAGATCCTATCTCAAAAAAATAATGTGGAGAACTGTTGGAGGAGACATCCATTGTAGGCGACTTTGTCACCCCCAACACACACACACACACACACACACACACACACAGAGAGAGAGGGGGGGGGTCCAAGACTTAAAGTTGCCTGAGATACACTAGTAATTCTCTTGCTGGAAGAAATCAAAACTTGCAGCTATTTGTGAAGATGGGATGATTTTGGGCAAACACCTCTTGTGCACCCCTCTGTCCCTTCACCCCAACATATACCCACCATAGAATGTCTGGAAGTCTGCACAGGAATTTGTGGGTCTGGGTCCCTCTGGAGGGGCACTGAGACCCTGAGAATTTCCCCCTCTATCCTGCAGAGGGAGCTGTTGCACTTTTGCAGTCTGTCTGAGTCCTTCCATGCTGGAGAGCAGAGAATAAACTCCTATACTGGGAGACTAGCCTGGAAAGACCTACAGAGGACCATATGCCAAGGACCAGGGGAAGCAGACCCTGGTGAGGAGAGTGGTGCAGCTCTGTTGCAGAGTGACTGAGCCAATCTAATTTAAAAGGTCTCAGGACATGTAAGCTCCAAGGGAGACTGAATGCAGAAGGCCCAGGGCGTCTGCACCGAATTGAGGACTCATTTCATGAAGAGGGCCCTGCCTCTCTCTAAGAGGCATTCCAGTTCTGAGCTGTATCTGCTCCTTTGCTAGGACCAGGACCATCATTATAATGTGAATGTGTGATTTATTGAAATAGGTGAGGAGTTTCAGCAACTTGAGACAAGGCTCCTTGCAGATAGGTGCAGCGTTTTAATAATGTGTAACACATGAATGTTAACATAAAAATAAAGAAACTTGAACTTGTAATGGTAGGTGTTGGCAGAAGGGGAAAAAAGCTGCCTAGAATGTCCCTGAACTTTTCAGGACTCTCAGGAACTGCCACAGAAAGACAGTGGTGAGGAAGGGTGGAATCAGGTGTAAGGGTCTCACACTGGTCCAGGCCTGCAGGTATGTCAGAACTGCATATTAGCACTGCCTAGGAGAGAAAAAAAAATAATTTCTTAGGCAAAAGTAGCTTCTTAATTCAGAATGTGCAATTTCTTTGCATAACAATGAGCTTACTAAACAGATCCAGAAATTATTACAAGGTCCTAGAACACTTTTAAAACAACGGAGGACACACCACAAATATGATTTCCTGTTTAGATGAAGCCACACATGACCATGTTCAAGAGCATCAGTAATGTAAGTTAACTTAGCTCTATTCCCATTCAAAAGGACAGTATTGTTTTCATTCATGAAACTCAGTTTCTGTATTTTATTCTCTGCTTTACATGAATATTCCTTGGTGCCCAAAGGGACGAGTAGTTTTTAATTATGTGCTTTTGTATTCAGTGGTGAAACGAACCTAATTCCATTCTGTCTGCTCTAAATCAATTAGAACACAAATGGTCTTCCACTCTCTCTCCTTGTTAGTTCTGCTTGGAATTAAGGGATGTGCTATAGTCCACTGGAATCACTGAAATCTCACCTCTGAGCCTGTCAGGCACTGTCTTAAATGATAAACAGTCACGAGTCACCTAACGACAGGGATTGAGAACGTTCTGAGATGTGTCATTAGGTGATTTCATTGTTCTACAAACATCATGGGGCGCATTTATACAACCTAGAAGGCATAGGTCAGTCATGAGACATGAGCTCCTGCCTCAATTAAGAGATGTGATCATCACAAGATTCAGGAAGCTGCTGTCAGGACAACAAGACCTACTGGTTTACAGTCTACATTTTAACATATAAGCAGGACTACACTCTAGAATAACAAGTGAAGGTATAGTGCAGTGACTGGGTGTGGTGGCACATACCCCAAAGCCTAGCATACTGGGGGTGGGTGACGGCATGAAGGAATTTAAGGTCATCCTCTGACACATGGAAAGTTCCAAAGGTTGCATCAACCTCTGTAACAAACCATAGCAGGTTGCCAGGAATAGGCATTGGTAGCACCAGAGATAGAGGCATGTATATCTTTGTGAGTATGAGGCTAGCCTGATATGCATTTCAAGGTCCAGGACAGCCAAAGCTACATATTAAGACCACATCTCAAAAACAAACATGCAGCAAACAAAATCAAGTACAGTAAATACATAAATCAGCAATGTGGATGCTATCGTGAAGCATTATGAACTGCATGTAAATACACATGCTACATATTTATACACCCAGCAGGACAATATGCACAACACTACTAGGGAAATGTGAACAATGAGTTACACCTCAGTGTCACAATGGCTGTAGCATCACTAGGGGACAGGAATTTCCCAGTCCCCTATTATCTTCCGAGACCACCACTGTGTGTGATGCACTTTCTACCCAGACATTGCCATCCAAAGAGTGACTGTGTGTTGCCTTATTTCAAACTCATACAAAACTTTGAGGTTGCAAAAGTAACTTAAGAAAGAAAAACTAAAGGGGAATAAATAAGTAAAATTATATATGTGTGTATGAATTTGTGAATTATCATTAATAATTTGATTAATTTATATTAAAAACTTTAAGCTTGGCATGGTAGCCCACACCTTTAATTTTAGAACTCAAGGAGGCCAGGGGCAAGTGAATCTCTATGAGCTTCGGCTACAAAATGAGTTCCAGAACAGCTTAGACAGTTAGTTACACGAAGAAACCCTTTCCTGAAGACAAACAAACAAAATCTTTGAGGTGACAATATTAAACTATTTAGAAATGAGGAAACTGAGTCAGGTGCACAAAGTCACTGGGCCAATAAATGGCAGAATCAAAGACGGTGTTCAGAGCCTACATTTTGGACACTGGTTTGTTACTTATGTAGACTGGTAAAAAGACCCAGACTCTGTCCTGTTGTCCCCAGACCAACTTAGAAATAACAGGGCCACTGGTATTTCTCTTCTGTTGGAACCTTGCTTGTGAATGAGAGAGGAGGCAGCATCTTCTGTCAGCACTATAGTTGCAACACTAAGCATTTGAAGCAGTTTCCATCACCACGGTGGGACTCGGGCACTTAGGAGCATTGAGCCATGAGAATTATATCATGAGCTTCTTATATCTAACACAGGTCCAAATGTCAACAGACTTTTATATAGATGACAATTGCATTGAGGTGCAGGTAATGTCTCTGTTGGCTCTTCATCTCAGAAAGCAGTCAGTGACATTTTAGCTATCTTTCTGATGTTCTAGTCTGTATCCAACATAGGAGTAGCTGTCTATCAGAGGAACAATAACAGACCATCCAGAACAAGGAAATCAAGGTGAAGCTTTCAAATCAAAGGTGACAAGAGCCTCTCAAAGCCCAGGTCCAAGGTTGACAAGATTGGTTTATTCATTGAGTGCCCTTAGGTTCCTTCCTATAGCAGGCATGCTAAACAATATCTCTCTTCCACCTCTACTTTCTGGGTATGACATACATTCTGCTTTCCAGAACTCTCCTAGGCAGACACAAACATGTAACTGGTTCTGTTCAAAAGAATATTATGAGAGATGGTGTGCACTACTAATGAGCCAAGGGAGTAAAGGATCAACTTTCTTCCTCAGCTGCAGCTCATATAGAGACCTCTTGTTAAGCATACACATTGTGAGCACGGTTTGAAGGACTATGTGAAGGACAGCTGCTGGAGAGTCACCTGAGTGTGCAAGGGACTGTGTATGAATGGAAAAGTAAGTAAAAAATGTTGTGTTAAAACGCTGAGGTTGAGGTGGTGGTGGTTGTTATTGCAACAGAAGCTAAACCATTCTGACTAATAGGCCTAACTGCCTTAGTTTTCTAGGTTTCTTTTGCTTGTACAGGTAATTTACCATCCCCTAACAGTTTGTTAATACAGGTGACTTTCTTTCTTTTAGAGCCAAGAGGCATGTGGGTCTATGGCGCCATGTAGGTGTGTGTGCGCGCACTGCTCAACACAGCTGCTCTGCTCCCCCCTCCCTCTTCTTCCCTTTCCTTTTTAACAAAAAGATGCAAAACGAGTCAGCCACTCCCAGCACGAACACGCCAGCTCCCACTGGAATCACAATTTTTGGGTGTTGCCCATTGCCTGCTTAAAAGCACCTTTTGTTTGTTTTGTCTATATGTCATTTTTGTTTTGTTTTGAGACAGCTGGCTGGAGCTCACTGTGTAGAGCTGCTCAGCCTTGAACTTGTTGTGATCCTCCCGCCCTTGTCTCCTTGGTGCTGGGTTTGCAGAATGAGCCGCCTCACCCAGCTTTCACAGCATCCTTTTTAGAAATTAAATAAAATGGAGTAACATTGGCATATTCCCCATAGGCCCCCAACCTGTCCAGTACTGTTAGTGTCACATAAGTGACTCTATGCCCTTATGCTCTAGGGTAATGGGATGATGATGTGGGCACTGCCATCAAGTCCTCTTTCCTACACATAAACACATGCTAAGGCTCATGTTCATAAATTCTTGGGTTTAATTATTGTTGGCTCAGTGTAAAATGTCAAAGTTTGCCTCCGTGGTATGTGTGTGTATACACACTGCAGTTAACCCATTCCACAAGTGTGACACATTTACCATCTTTTTGTCGTGTAGAGGGTGCCATTGCCTCCAGTTCTCATCCCCGGGCTCCATGCCTTCCACACCTGGGTGATGCCTTCCATACATTTATACAAAGAGCTGCTCCCCAAGACAGATGGAAACAGCAGAGAAGGAGTTGTTAGGGCATAAGGATTATAAATTTTTGTTTTTTCTTGATGTTGTCACATGATTCTTTTTTATTTTTGAAATAATAATAATAATATTTCTCCTTCTCTTTCCTCCTTCCAAACCTTCCCATATACCTCTGTCATACAGTTTTTGAGGAAGCAGACTAGTGTTTACCAAGGAAAGTCATGTTTTATATTTATATCTTGATCCTATGGCCTGTTGCAGACCATACTTCTCCTGAACGATTGTCTTTTAAGCCTTTAAGCATTAAGTTGTTTATTTTTTAAGATATATTAATCATAAAACAATCCTCAAAGAAACAAAGAACTGTGAGTCATTTAGTCCAAACACAAACACCTTCCAAACATTCCTGACAGAAGTGGCAGTGAGTTCGTGTTTCATGCATGGAGCTGAGCTGTGCAACTAGCTCTCCAGCCTCCATTTTCTGCCCAGCAGTGTACTTTAGGGAGCTGTGGCCATTCTTTAAGACTGTAAGAACACCATTTGTTTTGAATTGGAGTTTCTTGTCGGTTCAAAGCTGAGAGGAAAGGAATCGAGATGAGGGGTTAATAGAAAGGTGTACTGTGTGCTGGATCTGATCTCACCTCAGCCATCCCGGGACACAAGGGTAGCCATGCTTTGTTTGCCTAAGGTCATAGCCACAGAGAGCCATGGAGCTGAAATTCAAGGAGGTCTCTAGTTCTTCTACATGACTTAGTTCCCATCCACACTTCCTATCTTCCATAGGGTTTGGACATGCAGGAGGCATGAGACCTTGTCCTCACCAAAACCTTGGTGAATCCAACAGAGGCAAGAATAGAAATTATCTGCTCCTTTGAGGTGGACATTTGCCTTCCTGTCTCCTATCTGGATAAATATAGCAGCAGGGTATTCCTGAAGGCTCTGTTTGGGATGGGACTGGAGTTCACCTCAGAGATGATAGCAGAGTGAAACCCTAACCCTAACTCTAACCCTTTTCCACAAAAATAGAGCCAAATATAAACAATGTGTGTTATGAAATTAAGCTTGAAGAATGTGATCATTTGAATGAAAATTGTCCCCATAGGCTCCAGTGTTTGAACACCTGGTTCCCAGTTGTGGTGTTGTGTTAGGGAAGTAAGGCAGCTTTTCTGCACTGGGGCAGGAGCTGAGAGTTTATAGCTTTGCCCCACCGTTTGGTTCCTCTCTCTGCTCAGTGTTAATGGTTGATATGTGAACTCTCAGGCTTCTGCTCCCATCACCATGCCACCCTACAAGATAGATTCTTACTGCTCTGTGACTATAAACGCAAATAAACTCTTCTTTTTCCATAAGTCACTTTTGGTCATGGTGTTTTCTCACAGCAAAAGCAAAGTGTCCAATACAAAGAAGTAGGATGGTGAAAGTTACTGAGATAGGAAATGAAGTGCCTCCTTAGGTTCCTTTTCCATATAATTCAATAACAAGGACTCTGAAAAATGCCAGAGAGCTCTGAGAGGTAAGTGAGTCTCACAGCATGCCTGTTCTCCTTCCAATAACAGTTCTTATTCAGCACGGTGGTGCTGGGGCACTCCCCCAGCAAATCCAGCACCATCTTGTTCTAGGGTCCTTCATTTGCACAGATCTGTAGAAGTCACAATCAGTCTGAAGTCTTTGTACATATTTGGGAACCGAATTCTTTCCTTTTGAAGGTCCAGATGCTTGCGATGTCTTTGCAGTTTGCTCCCAAGCTCTTGAACAGAGTGGAATACTTTTCCCATATTCTGACACTTGCATTGCTGCA
This sequence comes from Sigmodon hispidus, assembly GCA_004025045.1. Taxonomy (NCBI): domain Eukaryota; kingdom Metazoa; phylum Chordata; class Mammalia; order Rodentia; family Cricetidae; genus Sigmodon; species Sigmodon hispidus. The sequence continues at coordinate 52,398 of PVIH01012495.1, forward strand.
GTATGAGGTCTCTAGAGGTACTATGCAGGCTCCTGAGTGCACCCAGGCAGGAAAGGTTATTAGGTAGCGGTGACACCAGGAAGCAAGAGGCTGGGGCATTTCTCCCTCCTACGCTGTCCCTAACAGTCTTTTTCCTCCACCATACACAACTCTAGCCTTCCTTCTCGGCCCATTGCTCACCAAATCACACTCCAGCCGCTGCTTCGGCTGTGTTCAGGAACCTTGTTAACAGTCTGCAGCCAGAGTTACTAATGCTTTCTAGTAGCTCTGCAGTGAGCATGCACTCCCACACCTCCTTTAAAGCGGTGCTTCTCAGCCTTCCTAATGCTGAGACTTTCTAGTACAGTTTCTCAGGTTGTAGGGACCCTCAACCATAACATTATTTTTGCTGGTACTTCATGACTGTAATTTTGCTGCTATCATGAATCATAATATAAGTGTCTGATAGGCAAAATATCTGATATTCAAGCCTCTGTGAAAGGGTCATTCAACTCACAGGTTGCGACCTGCTGCTTTAAAGGATAAAGAATAAAGGTTGCCCATAGCCTGTCCATTGAGAAAGATACCTGACAGTGGGTTCAGCTTTCTACAGTCATTAAAGAAATACTGATTTCTGTGAGATTTCAGTAGCTCCCAGCACATATGACAAGCATGTGTCCTGTAGTTTGAATGTATCTTCCCACTTCTTGCTGGCTTGTCAAATGGAAATTCGGTAGCTCATACCTCACAGGCTGTGTGCACTCATCAGGTGTCAATCATCATGTGCACTCTCCCTTTCCTCTCCACACTCTTTCCCCTCCCCCTCCCCTTCTTTCCCTCCCTCATTGCTCTTTGTCTTTCCTTCATCTTCTCCTCTCTTTCTCCCCATGTCCCTTTGATCCCTTTTCTCTCCCCCATTCCTCCTATTCACTGTTTTCTACTCCATATCATGATGTTGAGGACAAACCCATACTTCTCAGACTCTAGTGTGCATACAAATGACCTAGGGACCTTATTAAAAATTCAGACACTGACTCAGAAAATCTGGGATGGAGGTTGAGGTTTCTGTGGGCTCTTGGTGATGCCTGCTGCAAGTCAGTGGGACACACTTGGAGACATGAGTCCCAAAGTGACTGGGTGTCCATTTAACATTTCTGGAAACAAAATGCCTTGAGTATGTCAAACACAGAAACTTTTCTTCCGACCCTCTTCCCTACTAAGTAACATGATATTGCCCTGCCTTTCAGAAAACATAATAATCCCTTACTCCAGTGTGTAAGGCTTTCTGCTGCTTCTCTGAAATGAAGACATTTGCCATAGCATGGGGTCTCTGGCTTCATGGGTTTATTTTTAGCATGTTAAGTCAAGTGCAGATGCCTACACAAAGCCAGACCTGAGTGTTCATTGAGGGGCTTCAGACAACAGAAAGCAACATCTTTACAAAACTGGGGCCCAAAGACTGAATTTGAAATGTTGAGGATGCACACATGCTCCACATGTGGGGGCAGCATTCATAAGTCTTAATGCGACAGTCATGTCTCTCATATAAATACATACTCCTACAGGACATGGGATGTCGTGGTGTAGCATCAAGTGTTCATAGCTACAAGTTTTTCTCATTCCTCATTAGTGGAGCAACCCTTAGGCTGTGATGTGGACCCATCTGGAACATGACTTCTCAGGCTGCTGGCTGCTCTGCACCATTGGATTCATTGTTTAAGCAACATGTTTATTTTATCTGGCTACATTTTGTGGGCTTACAGCCCCTGCTCTGTTACATCTGAAGATTATTATTTGCTATGGAAACACTGATGTCAAATGGGTGTGGGTGGAGCTTAGACCATGAATAAACACAAAATAGTTCATCCCACAGAGTGCAAGCTTTTATTGGGTCTAGAAGGTGCCAGCTGTATGGGTCACCCCTCACAAGCTCTATGTTTTGGATGGCTCAGTCTGGCAGGCTGCAGAATGGCTCACGTAAGATAAAATTAGTTTAAGTAGCAGAAACTTCTTGGGATAAATGTATTGTCCCAAATAGGACACAATTTTCATATGATAAGTGTAGAAACAGAGCACAGAGGTAACTCGAAGTGATTCCAAAAAGACAAAAAAAAAAAAACAAACCACAACTTGTGCTACTTTTTGCATATGCAAATATAAAATATGCATACATGTATGCATATGTATATGTGTATTCGTGTGTGTGTGTGTGTGTGTGTGTGTGTGCAAGCACACTTGTGTGCATGCATGTGTGGAGGCCTACTGTTAATATTGGCTGTCTTCCCCCAACATTCTCCATCTTGCTGGACTTGAAGCTTGACATCTTAGACTACTCTGGTTAACCAGTTTGCTGTGGAGATTCTCATCTCACAAGGTAAGATTACAGGCAGGTCAGCATGCCCATCTGGCTTGTGGTTCTAGAGATCAAGCATTAGTCCTCATACCACAGCAGACTTTCTGCCACTGAATCATTTCCACAGCCCTGACTAACAGCTGATCACATACTGTGTGTGGTAAGAAAAGTGATCAAATGTTATAGTCACTTTATGATGAGCTGGTGCCTAAGAAAAGAGCAGTATTATATCTACCAGTGGGACATCTTTCCAAATGTTAACTCCTGGAAAGGGGGGGGTCTGGATTTCTGTTAGCTAAACAGGGCTGAAGTCATCCATAGCTCCATTGGCTTCTCATGGTAGCTATGGTAAGGGCAGAGTGACAGTGTTGTGGAATTTTAGCTAAAGACATATTACATTCTTGTATGCTGTGGAATATTTGTTTAATGAAATAATGTATTACATTATTTTATGTTACATTTGTCTAACTCTGTGAATTGGTGTTGCTTTGCCTGCCTAGGACATCTGCTTGATCTAATAAAGAGCTGAACTCAAATAAATAAATAAATAAATAAATAAGGCCAGTGCCGTGAGCAATAGGTTAAATTTGTTACAGATCTAGGAATAGGGTTTAAAGACAGAGAGACCTTGTCCAAGACTGTCACGCACAACCTCGTCCCACAAGGAAGATGCGGCACTTAAGCTCTTCTCTCTGCAGTTTTATTCAGGAACCTTGAACAGTTTTCTTCTACCCTGGGAAAAGCCCATGCACAGCTCCTATAGCCCCTGGACAACCAGCCCCAGTTTGCCACGTGGACTGTGCCAAGAGGTCTAGGTACGCGGAAGCAGGCAATGTCATTAGTTTTTTGCCAAATATGGAGTTATACCTCACAAAGAACACTCGCCATCAGGAAGGCAGAAGGCGGGAGCAGGCGCCATGTTTAGGGCACAGCTGTGCGCAGCTCTCCATATCTTCCCCTTTTTTATAATATAGAACAAGCAAGAATAGAGGCCCAATCTCTGTATAATGAACTAGAGACATTACACTGATCCCCCATCCAGGTGTCACCCACCCGGGGAGTATCAGGCCCGTCAGATGCCTTTAGCACAGAGGTGGGATAAGAGGCATCAACCCATATGCATGCTCTTCTTGGATCCAGGTCTTCTGCAGGGATCCAAGTGCAGTGCGCAAGCCTCGCAGCCTGTACTCAAAAACTCAATCTTTTAAGGATGCCAACCAAACATAGGGGGATTGTCCCAACTCCACGGCCATGAAGGCCTGAATGACTATGGCTGCCTGGCGATGCTGAGAGAACCTAAGACGGCAAAGGCACCACAAGCAGAACACGGAAGCTAGTGTCAAGAGGGCTACCAGAGCTCCTATTCCCGCCCATTCCCTAAGATGGTCCAGGGCCATAGAGATCCAGGACGATAGCCCTTCTGCCAGTCCAGCATCCACTCGGGTCGAGTTCACTTCCACAATGGCCACTCTCAATTCGTCTATCAGTCTATCGAATTCCCCCATCCAGTTACCTAGAAGATAACTAGACAATTGTTTAGACAAGTTGGCTGCATGGGTAAAATTGTTATATCGGACACTGGTAATACACAGTCCAGCATATTTTCACTGACAACCAAGCTGGGCGACCTGCCAAAGAGTATCAATCTGCTCCTGGACCAGGTCAATACGTTGATTGACCACCTTTAAGCCTCCTTTCAGTTGAGCATTAATGCCTCTTTGTGCATCCAGATCATGAGCTACAGTGGCAGACAAATTATTCAGCGTCTGAGCAGTCTGCACAGAATGATGCATAGCAATGGCCGTGGCAGTGGCCCTTACCACCGCCAAGGAAACCGCTGCTACTATGGCAACAGTAATTCCAAAATCCCTTTTTATCTTAAATTGTGTCATGGCATGAGGTGCATCAACAGAGACCAGAACTCACCGAGGCATGTGTGTAACAATGACATACTCATACTCTGTGGCATTCCAGCATTGAGCATAAAAGCAGGTCTCATTGGTACAGTAAGATGGAATGCTTTTGCTGACAACAAACATAAAAGGGGGATAGACACAGATGGGGTAGGTGCATAGGAGACATTCTTCTGTGGTGTCACACCCCATTCACACAGGGGGTATGAGTGCTAGGGTAGCTATTTGTCATAGCCTTGTTTGAAAAACTTCCCCAGGGTTGGGAGCTGCTCCAAGTAAAATTACTAAGGCCGTGCATACCTCCACCTAGCATTACCATGGGCTCCAAATTCATGCAGCTTCCATTAATGCCACACAGTAGCCAATTATCAAAGGGATTGAAAACATATGTTTGTCTAGGATCCTGATCAGTAAAGTTATTGCTTGCAAAGCTTTGATTAAATAGGGTACCGAGTCTTGATCTGTCCCCCGAAGAAGAAGCATGTAGGAATTCAGGTGAGCCACAGGCTGCAAGCCACGTGGTGGGTAGATTCATGGAAATGGGTTGATTTAAGATGAAAGAGCTAGCTAGTAATGTACTTAAGACATGGGCCAAACAGTGTTAAAGTATATAAGCGTGTGATTTCATTTCTTTTGGGGGACAAAAGCCGCGGGTGCACAGACCAGGTTCCAAACCACCAGCACCGCACACGTGCCAGGCACAAACCTCCAGACCCAAAACGGTCCGGGGGGGGGGAACATACTACAATAAATAGTAGCTAGCTTTTTACTATCTCTTTTACTTGATATACTCAACAGCTACAGAGTTTATTCTGTAGTAAGATCTGGGTCAGGGCATTATGAATAAATTGTTGAATAAAGCATTGATTGCTCCTTTTGGGAGCATGATCTATTTATACAGAATACCAATGTATATGAGTTTATAGGGATACTCACGAGCAGATGCAAATTGCTACTGCTTATTACAGAAGACACTAAGTTATATAACCTGTTGTATTGATCACATAGTAATAATTACTTTAATCTTTGTAGATTTTCTTTTTTTTTCTTTTTTCTTTTGTATTTATCAAGAAAAACAGTAAATTGAATTTAAAATGCTGATAAGTTAACAATAACTATAAAGAAAATAAAAATCATAAGCATGACTTATCAAGGGTGATAATGCAAATAATTTGCTACACATAAAATTACTTTGTGTTCAAAATAAATAAATAAATAAATAGGGTACCAATCCCAGGGGAAAAGGTAAAATAATGTTCCTCATCTGCCAGTATGAGACTGGCAGCCGGTCCAAGGCCAAATTTCTCCCCAGTTCATTCCCCAACAATAGGGAGCCCATTTGGGCTGACAAGGGGGTGTCATGGACTCATTACCTAATTTGGCTGGCCACCATCTTGATGTCCAGGTGGCATTGGTGGAATACCACCGCTAGTATCAGGTAAATCAAACCATCCTGCAGTCTGATTATACAACTGCATGCACGGGGAAGATTGAGAAATGTTCCTAACTATTCGGAAGCATAAGGCCCCCAATAAGCTAAAATTCCTGTTTTCTCCCAAATGGGCGATTTCTGAATCCAAGGGAAGATAAGGAATATCCAGGCTCTTATTACTAGCAAACAAACATGGGAACAGGGTAGCATCATGGCGTACTGGCATTGGCCTTGGAAACACTGACAGGATTCCCCATCTCGGCTCCGTCATCCCCAGCGATATCATCAGAAGCGTTATGAGGGCAGTCAGCGGCACCGTCCAACTCCAGGCTGCTTTTCTCATCTTGGGCCTTCCTGGTCAAATGCTCAAGTACCCACACTGGATCCCGTTGGTCCTGAGGGAAAACACACACAGAACCTCGTGCCCATGCTAGCATGGCATCAGGCCCTCACCAGAGGCCTGTCAAGATATCTTTCCATTTTACCATGCTTCTCGTTATTCCATGAGGCTCACAGTGTCTGCTTGCTGCTGAGTGCCCTTGGGCATCCAAATTTTAAAAATTAATGGTAAATAAGGCTAGGGAAATTCTCTCTTTTGGGGTGCGGCCGTGGCCTATTCCCACTTTTTGTTTTTGCAAGCATTCCTTTAATGGACGATGATGGGCCTGCTCTACAATGCCTTGGCCCTGGGGATTGTAGGGTAGGCCATGGATGAGTTGTGTCTCCATTTGTTGACAAAAGGAAGAGAACTGCTGTCCTGTATAAGCCGGCCCATTATCAGTTTTCAATTGTAGGGGTTTTCCCCAGGTTGCCCAAGCTTCTAGACAGTGAGCAATAACATTACGGGCCTTTTCTCCAGACATAGCTGTGGCGTGCATGACACCTGAGCATGTATCCACTGACATGTGAACATATTTGACTTTCCCAAACTCAGGGATGTGTGTCACATCCATCTGCCACACCTTCAAGGGAAGCAAACCTCGAGGATTTACTCCAAGGCTGGGTGGGTGAAAATGAACCACACATTGGGGAAAACTGAGTACTATCTCCCAAACATCAGCCCGGGAAAGAGAAAACTTCTGCTGCAAAGCTTTTGAATTAACATGAAACAAACTGTGAAACTCTTTTGCCTGTTCCAGGGTGGAATTTAAAAATGCCCACTCCTGTCAAGTCCAGGCATCCTCCACATCATTTCCTGTACTCAAGGGTCCAGGCAATCCTGTGTGAGCCCGAATATGTACAGGGAAAAAACAAGAGGTTCTGTGCTGGATCAACTGCTGCAGTTGTTGAAATAAGGCAGCAATAGGGCTGGAGGCTTTAATGGGACCAGCCGCTTCTAAAACTTTAAGTTCATTGACTACCTAGGCAGAATCTGAGACCAAATTAAATGGAAAAGGGCATGCTTTAAACACTTCAATAGCAATCTTCAATTCAGTGACTTGTGGTGTGCCAGGGTGGAACTGGTGCTGCACTGGTAGACTATTCTCCACCATGTACACCCCACACCCTGTCTTCGATCCATCTATAAAAATATTTTGAGCTCCAGGGATAGGCTGAGATGTCGTGACCTTTGGAAAGATGACCGGATGGTTCGTAAAGAAGGTCATCAAGGGATGTTGGGGATAATGATTGTCTATAGTCCCAGCAAAGCTACAGTGAAGGATGGCCCAATCATCCAAGGTAGCACACAAGATGGAAACTTGGTGGGTGGTATAGGGTATCACCAAGGTAACCGGAGCAATTCCAAAATGCTGTATCACATGCTGAATTCCACACATGGCTAGACTGGCCACTGCAGCAGGGTAGTATTCAATGGACTTGGCTGGTGAGACCCTAGGATGAACCCAGAGTAACGGTCCATTCTGCCACAGTAACCCAGTAGGCTGGCTATAAGTTGGGAGAATGCATAGAGCAATTGGCTCATTCTCTTGAATTCTCTGCAAGAAGGCATCTTTTAACCGACTCTCCACCAGCTCCAATGCCTTTATTGTCTAGCTGCCTTGGAGAATCCAATGCTGAGTCCCGATGTAATATGTCATAAAGGGGCTTCAGCTCATAATTAGCCAATTTTAAATAACTCCTAATCCAGTTTATGTCTTCTAACAATTTTTGAAAATCATTTAAAGTCTTCAAATTGTCCTTTCTCAACTGCACCTTCTGTGGGGTTATCCTAGTGCTCATAATCTTGGCCCCCAAGTAATCAACCACTTGATCCATTTGCACCTTCTCAGGGGCAATAATTAACCCCCTCCTTTCTAGCACCTTTACCAAGGTTAGGTAAGCTGACCCCACATCTTGCTTTCTTTTTGCCACCAATAGGATGTCATCCATATAGTGAACACATCTTACGGTTGGGTACTCTTGTCTGAGGGGCTCCAGGGCCTGTCCTACATAAAGCTGACACATGGTGGGACTATTAGCCATTCCTTGAGGCAGCACGACCCATTTGTATCTCTTATCCGGCTCCTCGTGATTGCAAGAAGGGAGAGTGAAGGCGAATCTCTCGCTATCTTGGCTACATAGAGGAATTGTAAAAAAGCAATCCTTTATATCAATTACAATTAAATGCCAGGAGGCTGGGAGTGTGGACAGGAGAGGTAGACCACGTTGTACTGGGCCCATGATCTGCATCTGGTTATTAATAACTCTTAAATCATGAAGTAAGTGCCATTTGCCAGATTTCTTTCTAATAACAAAAATTGAAGTATTCCAGGGAGAAATTGAGGGTTTAATATGTCCCAACTGCAATTGCTCTTCCACCAGTGTTCTTGCAGCGGCTAGCTTTTGAGAGGAAAGTGGCCACTGAGGAACCCATATGGGCTCCTCTGTTTTCCAAGATATGGGAATGCTCTCCCCAGTGGCCCCTAGGAAAAACCCAGCCCCTGTCTAGTTTTTCTTGCTTGTGTCTGTACGGGGTCCTTCCTCCCCTGCAAATGCTTTCCCAGACCAAAGGTGGGATGGTAACCCATGTTCTCCACCATTCTGTATGAAGCCTGAGAATAGTCATTGCTTAATTTAAAGCCCATGTTCTTAAGTAAATCCCTTCCCCATAAGGAAACAGGGAGTTCCAGCACGTAGGGCTGCATTACGCCTGAATGTCCTTCCCCATCCTTCCATTGTAATTGTCTTGCACTAATATCTGGGGACTTGGCATATACTAATCCTTGCAATGTTTGAGAAGATACTTGTATAGGTCATCTAGAGGGCCAATCCTATTTTGCAATGATGCTCTTGTCAGCTCCTGTGTCTAACAAGCCCAAAATGCTTTTATTATTCTAGCATAGGTCTTAGATTCAACTCCAAGGATAAAAATGTCAGATCTGTTCCTGTGTAGCCAAAACCTCCCTCTCCTCTCTCCTTTGAAGCGGCTGGGAAACGACCATGAAGGCTGGGCAAAATCAGCAGTTGGGCAATCCTATCACCTGGGGAAATGGCTGAGATTCCCTTTGGAGACTCGACCATGATTTTAACTGTCCCAGTATAATCTGGGTCAATCACTCCTGGGTGGATCTGTAAGCCCCTTAGGGTGGTGGACGACTTCCCTATCAGCAGGCCCATGGTGCCTGGATTTAGGGGTCCTTTAAAGTCTGAGTCCACTAGCTGCACTCCCATCTGGGGTGTTAGTACAAGTCTGGTGGTGGCACGGAGGTCCAATCCTGCTGAGCCCGCAGTGGCTCTCAGCTGTCCCTGGGATGGTGGAGGGTCGGCCACTGCTCCTGGCATTGTTCCCTGTCCTGGTTCTCCATTGCCCCATATATTTGCAGCCCCTGAGGGCAAGGGGCCTGTTACCCATTTTTTGAATGAGCTCCTGTCTGTAACTGACCCAAGGGCCGCCCATTCACATCCTTCACTAAACAGCATTCGTTCGCCCAATGCTTTCCCTTCCTGCAGCTGGGGCATACTCCAGGCTGCGTAGGGTATGGTCCCATCTGCTCCGTTCCACTTCCCCTTTTGGGGCAGTTTCGTTTTAAGTGGCCCATCTTGCCACACTTAAAGCACGCACCAGGAGCGCCGGAACCTCCCCCTCTTTTCCGAGTCAACTGGACCACCTCTGTGGCCAGTCCGGCATTGGTGAGTGGTCCTCCTAGCTCTCTACAAACCTTCATCCAGGCTTCTATCCCTCTGTTCTTATAGGGGGTGATGGCAGCCCAACACTCCTTAGTGCACTGTTCATATACGAGCTGCTTGATTAGGGGCATAGCAGTATCCGGGTCCCCAAAAATTCGGCCTGGAGCTTCCACCTTTCGGGCAATAAAATCAGAAAAGGGTTCAGTGGGGCCCTGCAAAATCTTAGTAAGGTTGCTGCTTACCTCCCCTTTGTTCGGGAGAGCTTTCCATGCTTTAATGCCAATCTTATTAATTTGTTCATAAACTTGAACAGGGTAGCCATCTATTGATTGGCAAATCGACCTTGTCCAAGTAGCATATCTCTGTCCCATGTGGAATTCCCAGCGGCTTGGTTGACTATGGCCTCATTTGCAAATTCAATCAGGAATGCTTTCCAGTCTAAATATTGTCCTGGACTCAGACATGCACGTGGGAGGCTGCTCCAGTCATTAGGTGTCATGCAATGTCTATTCAAAGCTTCTACCTGAGCTACTGTAAATGAGGCTGTAATCCCATAAGTCCTAACTGACTCTGCTAAGGATTTTATCACCTTAAAATCCAACGGTTCCTCATAGCGATTTCCTTGTGCGTCCTGAGATACTGGGCAAGGAAGTTTGAGCTCTGACCTTACTGCTTTCCAGACTTCTGGGTTAAAGGAACGGCGATAGCTACATCCCCCGCTGTCCGTGTAGGGCGGAGGGATTAAGGGCGCTGCTTTACATGCCAGCGAGGAGCAGGACGCCGCACTGCTCAAGGCCTCCTCATTGTTATCTTTTCTTTCCTTTGTTAATTTTGACCTTTTCATCATCTCTATAACTGAATGCATTTCCCCCTCTGAGCTTGTATCCTCATGGGACTCCAAATCAGCAATGTCAGGGTACAGCCCTCCCTTCTTGGCAATGTCGCGGTACAGCCCTCCCTTCTCGGCAATGTCGGGGTACAGCCCTCCCTTCTCGGCAATGTCGGGGTACAGCCCTCCCTTCTCGGCAATGTCGGGGTACAGCCCTCCCTTCTCGGCAAGGTCGGGGTACAGCCCTCCCTTCTCGGCAAGGTCGGGGTACAGCCCTCCCTTCTCGGCAATGTC
>PVIH01012496.1:0-63278 GCA_004025045.1 Sigmodon hispidus
TTGTTATGCTTGTATCTGTGGTTCCAGCTTTTTTCTTCAGATTTTCTATTTCCATCTTTGCCTCATTTTGTGCCTTTTTTATTGCTTCTATTTCAGCTTTTAGTTCCTGGCATGTTTCTTTCATAGATTTGTTCATCTCTTCCAATTTTTTGTTTGTATTTTCTTCTATTTCTTTAAGGCTATTTTTCATATCTTCTTTAAAGGCTTCGATGATCATCAAAAAGGAAATTTTGGTGTTGCTTCCTTCTGTTTCCTCTTCATTGCTCATTTCAGGTCTTGTATTTGTAGGATCGCCACTTTCTTCTGGAGTTACCTTGTTGTTCTTTATATTATTATGTAAGTTTTTGTACTGGCATTTGCCCATGGCTTTAGTAGTTCACAATTAGGTGACTCCTGGTCAGTTGTGGCACTCAGGCTTGTGTGTCTCCTGTGACCTCTGAGAAAAAGTTCTGCTCAATCACTACTTCTGCACTGTACAGGGGACTGAATTCCAAGTCTTCAATCTTTCTCTGTTTGACCAATTGGAGGTGGGGTGGCCACCCTGCAAACTCCCTCAGCAGCATCTGGGGGGACCGTGACAGGCAGAGTTTATCCCTTCCTGCTCCAGAGTGAGCTGTGACATGCTCTGCAGACAGCACCCAGTCCCGGAACCGAAACCTGAACCAACAGGAGCTCAACTCTCCTCTCCCTGGCAGGGATACAGGCGCTCAGGCCTGCTGACCCCTCCTCACCTCTGGACAGGGTCTGAGTCTGTTCTTTAGGGTCCCCAGTCCTTATCTATTTGCTCAGTTGGAGGTGGGTAGCCGTGCTAATTCCCTCAGCATCAGCTGGGGGGACCATGACAGGCAGAGTTTATCTCTGCCTGCTCCAGAGTGTGCTAGGACATGCTCTGCAGACAGCACCCCGTCCAAGAACCGGAACTGGAACCTATGGGACCTCAACTCTCCTCTCCCTAGAGGTGTGAGTTTATACACCTGAGTATGATATCCAGCTGTCTTCCAGCTTCCTCAGCCTCCCTCCTGGGCACTTCTACCCAATTAAATGCTTTTGATATCCATTTCTCTTCAGATACAAGAAAAGATTCAAACATACTTGTTTTATTCTAAACAAACCTAATTTGAAATTGTTTTCTTTTAACAGCTGTTCTCAGCTCTATTTTATTTCAAATTAGAATCATGCAGCCACTATGATGAATTAGCAATACTCAATCAAATGTGTATCTGAACATTATTCTATATAAGCCCCTTCAAACCAGACACTCTAGTAGATCCATGGCTATAAACCTGTGAGTTTGTGGAACCCCACTCCAGTACCTCTGAGAGTGGTTTAATGGTTAACAGCTACCAAAGACTTACCCACTTGGAAAGTTTGATGGGATGCATTTTCATTTATTTATGTATCAACAGATGGTCTTTAGAATACCCACTGGTTTCAGGCCCTGTGCTAGGGACGGGGACAAATGAGACAAGGGCACTGACCTCCGGAAATGCAGGAGGAGAAAAGTAAATGAACAATTAAACATTCCAGCTTGAAGAGGGGCTAACGCAGATGAGCAGGGAGGGGCCAGAGAAAGGAGGGAAGTGAGAGATGCTACACAAAGGACAGCGGATTTTAGATTAAACTAAGGTCTGAGGAATTATCAGCTGAGGAGATGTCTCAGTGGGTAAAGAGTTTGCTATGCAAATATGAGGATGACTTCAGCTCTCTAGAACCCAAGTAGAATCTGGACAAAGTGGTAAATATACATGACCAAAGCCACTGGATAGTGGGTAGGCAGATCCTTGGGGCCCATTGACCAACCACCCTAGCCCACTTGCAAGTTTCAGCTTCTGTAAGAGATTCTGTCTCAAAAGATAAAGTAGAGAGCATTAGAGAAGAACCTGATGTTGACCTCTGGCCTCCATATGTACGTGCAAGTGTCAATCAGAACTTCAGTCATTAAGAAAACAAAGAATAGACCATTGGGTACAGCCCAGCAGGTAAGGACACTTAGCACCAAACCTGACCTGACAATGTGAATTCCATCCCCAGAACCCATATGGTAGAAGGAGATAACTCCCACAAGTGACCTCTGACTTCCAGGAGTGTGCCATGAAGCACGTGCCCATACACACATGCATACATAAGAAAATATAATGAATACATGTAACAAAAAATGTTGGTGAGGTTGAAAATACTATTCCAAACATGTGTGTGAACATATACATGCACACTTAGGTGCACATATGCACACACACAATGAAACATGAGGAAAAATTGAGGAAAGGTCATTCTGACAGTGGACTCTACAAGTAAACATGAAGAAATGGTAAAGAACACACAGTGCATGTAAGTGGTGCCATGTGTCAATTTCAGAGAGGGGCATGCTGGGATCTGAGGTCAGAAATACAAATGAAGATCATGAAGAATGTGAAAGAGAAACTCCCTTGTGGAGTTTCCAAAGATTTTAAATAGGGCACCAGCAAGACCAAATAACTCTGTGGAAAGTATTCCTATTGGACTGAGGACTGGCCTGGACTGGGTCAGAGAGAAGCAATATTGGCAATGAAGAAAGAATGAAGAGTCTCTGTGTGGGTCCTCCTTGAGTTCATTAGGGTTACAGAAGATGCTGGGGAGGACAGAGGGTCCTGACAGACACTTCAGAGGCAGCATCGGCAGGACTCACTCATTTTCCACCAGGCATGGAGAAAGGAAAGACAGGACCTTCTTTTCTCAAGATCTTGAGTTTGGGAAATGCAGTCACTTACTACTCTTGATGGGAAAGCATCCCTTTAAATCTGAGAAGCTCATTTTTAAGGTCAATGAACTTAAACAAACCATGGTATGAATGGGACTGGAGTAGACACTGGAAGCCTAAGGATCAAAAGCAGGTCACCTCACCATCAATCAGGCAGAGAAGGGTGTTATTAACCAAAACAATGTATAAAGAGAAGAGGCAATCCCTGGGGGGAGGGGTTGATTGTCATGAGTTCCAATTTGAATAATTTCTCATTGAGAGGAAGACACCTTAAGAAGTTTATTAAATGGATCTCTGACTCAGGAGACAGTTTTAGGATAGAGATGTGTGAGATCAGAGCATCAATGACAGTTGAAGTCATGATTAACTAAAGCATCATGGCTAATCTTTAGCAGCTTATCAAACTGGACAAAAGAGCATGCCATTGACTCTAGGGCCCACCTGACCCCATCACCATCTGCACTGACAGTGTTGCCACTCGACTTACCCTCTGGATCTGTTGCCGCTGCTGCTCATTCTGTTCACTAAGGACCACAAGTGTGATGGTGATGCCCGGGATGCTGGTACTGGAGTAGTTGCTGTCTTCTGGAGCTTGAGCAGGTTCTGCTCCCAGGCATGTTCCTTTGAACGAAAAGATATCAGAGGTGAAGACTGTTTATTTTCTGGATTAAGTGTCTTAGAAAGACTTCTGTGGTCTGTGCTGCTGCCACTGGCCATGTTGACATTCATGATCTGTGCTACTGTGTGCTGTGGGCTGCTACAGGAAAGAATGCTTCTTTTTCGGTGGTACTGATAGCTGCAGACTCATAGCTGAGAACAAGACACATTGAAAGCTTCTCTGACAACATCTCTACTTTACCTCCACATATACAGAAACAGTCCAGACAGGAAGATATTGTGATAAAGATATTGAGGTGTTGCTGTTCACAGATAGTGGCTTCTGGAAGGGCATGGGAGGGTGGGGAAGGACTCAGCTTTCTTTAACAGGCTGGCTATTGGGAGTTTGAAAATGCTCCAATGAGTATATGGACAACACAAATTGCATTTGATATTATCTGGGGTGGGGAAGAGGTGCGAGGGTGAGAGGGTGGACCTGGGAGGGATGTGAAGCTAGTGTGACTGGGTGAATTGTACAAAATTCTCAAATAATTAATACAAACATTGTGTCTACATTTGTGTCAGGTTGACAAAACCTAGCCAGCTCTGTGGCAAATTAAAGGGTTTCATGTGATATTCACTGAAAACTATCTTGAGGTACGTTTTAAATGTGAATTACTTGGCAAATAGAAAACACAAGTATTTTAGGTGAGAGAAATAGGATATGTAAAATACCTGTGGCAGAGAGAATGTGTGTGGTAAAGAACACACATGCACTGTGTGTTCTTTACCATTTCTTTTCTTGTGACATGAAAAGAAGCCAATGGGAAAGCAGAAACATGTGAAAACATGGTCAATTATCAAGTCAAGATAGAAAGCATCTTATTTGGGAAAACAGAAATATAGAGTCCATACTACCTGAGGGTCAGGGCCATTATTTACAGCACAAAACTCAGTTCTGTAGGGACAAACACAGAAAGCATAGATACATTCTGAAAACAAAATCAACACTAGTAAATTCTTTGACTTCCACCGCCCCCTCCCCAGTTCTACAAGGCATAATCCTCATAGAGAAGTCAGGAACCAACCCCCAAGCCAGACTTGAATACTGTAATAGCAGGCAATGTGGTTCACTACAGAAACTTATGCTGCTTCCACAAGCAGTTAATTGTCTTGTGTACTTGAATCACTCAAAGTTCAGGGGAAAAAAGGCAGGCAATTATTTTCCTACTCAAATCCTTAAGGGGTGTATGCCCTCATTCTGGGCCCTGAAGCCTCCTGGTTTATTTGTCATCAATACCCAACTTTTAATGGGACTCAACTATTAAAACATAAGCTTTCGCCTAGAGACACCTTAAAAAAAAGAACCCTAAGATAGAAACTGCAGAATTCCAAGCAGAATAATTAGTGCCACACTCTCATTCCTGTCAATTTCCAGAGTGCTTGAGCCATTTTCTCAATAACCACTCAAGTCTTAGGTAGCCTATAATGGTATAGGTATAATGAACCCACTAGAGTCAAAGGTGACAGCCACTATACACTTACAAGAAGCTTATACACTGTTGGGAATATTCAAATTTGTTTATGGAAGAGATAAGATATGATCTAAGACAATATGTCAGGCCCTCCAGTTTCTGGAAACTTCTACAAGTCTTTTGTTTCAACTAATGTTTTCAAAAGATACCTTATTATCACCTTTTGTTCTCATGATTCCACATACAATAGCTGTATCTCTCTTTTCATGCTACACCATCAGGCAATACTTCTTTCTAAAAAAAAGTCCCACAGACTAGTTCCAAAGAGTGACAAGTCCCAAAAGGACAAGTATATGACTTAGTTGGTACTACTTCTCAATATCTTTGGTGCAAACCTGTCATATCTGTGGCTAGGAAACAACAGAACCCATTGTAATGAGATGCTTAAGATTAACCCTAAAGTATGCCCTGAAAGATCATTGCAGCACTTTGGATTCTAATTGCCGTCTAAAAGCACCACTGCAGCCTAAGTGCTGGTATTAGACAAGGGTGCATTCTGTCAAATGTAGTTTGGCCCATAATTGAAAGTATCATTAAAAATTTACTTAATGGAATACAAGAAACACCTTAGAAGACAAAAGGTATGGTTGCCTCTCCAGCTTGCCTGTGATGCTACACTGAGAAGCACCAGGGTCTAGATAGGAAAGAACAGATTTGAAGGCAAAAGTGCAGAGAGTCTTCTTTACTTGAGTTCTGAGCCCAAGGTTGCCTGACTTCAAGCTGTGTCAACCACACTCTGATGAAGCATTGGCTGTTCCCACATTTCCCACCCAACAAATGTACCTGTGGATCTACATCTTATGAATATTTCATCCGGCTAGAAATTTGAAAATAATCACTAGTCTCTGAATTATTGAACTGTTTTTGCCAAAGTCTTAAATTATTTTTCCTGTAATAAAATAAAATGTATTCAGTGAGGAAACAAGACTCCAAAAAGGCAAATAACAACCTGAGACTGTATAGCTAAGATTCCAGCCGTGCTGATTTTCTTTACGACATAAGTGGTCCACTTGGCTGACAGCAGCAGAGACTTGGGTCAATACTGTCATTCCTGCCTGCCAGCGCTTTGGACTTCATGCATTCTCTCTTGAATTAACTTGACCACAGGCTATTTCTTGCAGGGTATAATGAAGAAATTGGCCAGAGTTCCTGCAAGAGGTATAATGTTGATGTGAATTCTTTAAAACATAGAAGTAAGCTTTGAAGACTAGAAAGGTCATGGTGAACAAAACAATAGTTATAGTAATAAAGGATCTAAATCTGGGAAGAAATATATGAACAGTAGTAATGTGCCATATACAGGTGTCACAGGTGACCAACCATGTGATAGGTCACCACTCACTGGCAAGATCTGTGGAATGTAGTAGGTGATATACTCAACATGTGTGTACATGTATATGTTTATGTCAATGTATATTGTATATATGAATATATGATAAACTAGTCATATGATAAATCATTATCACAGAGTTAGTGATGTGCTGGAAACTCAAACAAGAAAATCACATTTAATACTAGAGAAAGATAACATCAAAAAGAGGTTAAACAAAAGAAAAGTCAAAAGTATTCCCATGATAGAGAGGATGCTGAAAGGAAAATCTCCAGAGACCTATAGAGTTTGTGGTGATATTCAAAAGCAAGAGTGTGCCAGTAAAATGGTCTCCATAGTTCAGCCCCTGCTACTCATGTCCTTGTGTCATGGCCTCCCATCTCAGAGGAGAAGCCAGACACTATGTGCCCAGAATACTGCTCCACGGACACTGATAGAACATACCCATGTTGTTGTAAGTGCCAAGTCTATGGTATTATTACAAAGCAGTAAACAGCTAACATATATTCCAAGGATTTTGACAAGTTTCTTTCTTCCATAAGAGAGTCTCCTTTACACAGTGTGGTCACTTTCCATGTGTACTACAAAATCTAAGGAAAGTTCATGTGGATACACAAAGAGTTAAATTTTATGTCAAGATATTGCTGAGAAGAACAACATGAACTGTAGAAGAAGCAATAATACTCTTGATAGATGCTCCATATACCCACCAAGGTAAATTATAGGTTTTCTAAAGTAACAGTAGTGATTTATTTTCTGTAGAACATAAAAGAAAATAGATATGGGCAAGTAAATGAGAATAATTAGCCTGTTGAAGATTGGAAACTTAGGAGGAAAATAGATTTATAAGTTCAGACTTAAGTGTTGTTAAGAAGTTTCTGGGCCAGACTTTCCAGCCTAGCCCAGAGGTTTGGACCCACTCACAGCCCCACTGCCGCTTAGCACCAAATAATCACACAAAGGCTTATATTAATGCCACACTGATCAGCATAGGGCCCAAGCTATAACTTGCTAACCCCTTCATCTTAACTCAACTCATGATTCTTATCTTGCTCAGCTGTGCAGCTCAGTACCTTTTCTCAGCAGCATTTCCTTCTTTCCTTTGCATCTCCTGGCATCTCTATGGTATCTATGGTATCTCTGCTCTGCTCTGAGATGTTCTCAGAGTTTTCTTAGTCTAGTTGCCCTGCCCACACTTCCTGACTGTCTCTGGCCAATTAGCTTTTTTATTAAACCAGTAGGAGAGACAAATATTTACAACATACCAACATAATCCCACTACACTTAAGTCTCAGCTTTGCAGTTTACTACAAACCAAAAAGGTAAGAATAAAAGAATTCTATTTTATTCAAAATGATAGTATAATATCAGGAGGTGTAAAACCAACTGCTTTTGCTTTATAATCATCTTAGCTAAGGAGGATGATCATCAAACAAAAAGGAGGAAAGCAAACACAGTTAAGCAGGCAAGACTGAGAGTGTGGAGATGATAGAGAAACTGGGTCTTGGCTCAGGTGATTGCCCTCAGGAGAAAGAATCTGCAAAAGAGCCACTGTCAGTAATTCCTAAATAATCCCACAAAACTAGAGAGACCAAGGATGTGCAAATGGGCAAAAACTGTAATTCTAGTAGCAAATACTTCATAATAAAAACTGATGGCCAACCAAAGTGGGTGAGCACTCTAAGAGAAAAATAGTTGTCACTGGAGCCAACATGGGCTTCCTAAGATGATATTCAGCTACACCAGTCTCATCCCTTTCCCAAAAAAAGTGATTCCATGAGAAACTGGTAGCTGATGGAGGCATAATTATCAAATCTATGAATGAAAACAGAAAAGACTGTTCTATCTTTAGCTTAGAAGAAAATTGAACTAGAGGGAAGCCTTGTCTGTATTCAAGACAACCAGGAGATGGTAAAATCACTGTTGTGTCTCACAGACTTCAGCTAGGATGCTTGAGGAAGCTCTCAAACCACTCAATGATGAGGTGACACATCTCCTTTGTGCGTTTATCAAACATATGTATTTCCACTATTGTGAGGGTGTCAGAATACATTGTAATATTCTAGCTAATTATCTAGCTCTCTAGTAAACTGTAAAACCCACTAGGCCAGGACAAGTTACTGGTCTGACAGCATGTCTTGCACAGGCAGGGTGCCCTGCAAATGCTTGCCAGTGCAAGGCATGAGTGCAAGGAAGAATTTTAAATGACATGGAGATGTAGCTTCTGTTTTAATACCAGAAAAATATTATAATTAGAAAATGCTGGGATTTGTTTAAGAGTAATAAATTCCTTATTCTGAAAGTATTTGAGAAAAGCCTGAAAACTAGATTGTCATTTTGTACTCTATATGGTTCAACAGGATGACATTTAAACTCTCTTTGAACTCTAGCCACAAAGCTGCATCACCTTTTATTATGAAACGAAGAAAAATGAAGATCCACTGTCTAAAAATACCAGAAGAAAAGCATCTATGAAGAACAATAAGCTTTAGAAATCTTGCTTACTGCTCATTTTCTTATGCCTTCATTCTTCTTCAGTATTTTCTACCTTGCCCAGAAGAGGGCTTTGTAGAGACTGACAGGGGATAAATGTTGCTAAAGCAGCAATCCTAGTAAGAAAAAAAAAGCTGTTTCCTAAGTGAAACAACAATTGAAATTCCATTTCGACAATTTTGGGTCACAGGAAAAGAAAACAGCACTGAAGTTCAGGGGGACATTGCAAATGTCACCAAGCTCTTTGTGGGCAAACCAAGATAGAAGATGGTCTAATGCAATCTCCAGTTCCCTGTTACCCTTGTGAGTCCACAGAGAACATGGAGACAGAGAGCCTTGGGTGTCAGGACAATGGGCATATTCCAGATATTAGAAGCATCTCTGTAGTCAAACTAAAATATTAGACAATAACTTCAATTTCTAGTGAAATTAGGGGAAAACTCTATAAAGACAACACACAGAACAAGAGGGAAGGAAAATAAGGTTTTACCCTGCTCAATGACCACTAGTCTCATTCCCCAAATCATGAAAAGACAAAAAAAAAAAAGTAATAACAGGGGCTTTAAATTTTGACCTGAAAATGCAGCCTTAAGTGTGCTTACAGGGCAGAGCAAACATTAAAATTCAGTGTCTCTGATTCTACAACATGAATAAAAGTAGCTAAGTAGATGGTCGTCCAAGGAAATTAACCTGGGTGTTTTCCTCCATTTACTCCACATACACATTCTGAGAATATAAACATATAAGTGCATATATGCATAATAAGTTCAAAATGATACCAAGCTTAGGAGTCCTTTTCTCTCTGCTGGTCTATGTGGATATAAATAAATCTCCACAGGATCTCCAACCCAACATGAGCTTGCATTGTGCAGCTACCATTCAGAGGTACAGAGGCATTTTCTAGCCAATCCTAGAATGACAGGTATTATTAATAATTTCTTTTAGTTGATGAAATGGCAATTAGGCTGCCAAATTTATTCTTTTAAAGAATATTCTGAAGGTGCCCACTGGATGGAGGTCATTTTGATGCTATGTACTATGGAACAATCCCACCATCAGAAAGACCACAACCAAGTTTCACACATTCTGGTATCTGCTCCACTATGGGTATTTGTTGTCCCATTTGAGTTCAAACAGGAGAGAACAAAGCTTATGAGAGCCAATAATGGACTGATAGCTGATAGACTAGAGGTGAGCCATATTCCATCTACAAGATGCATGATGAAGGAAAGAATAGAGGTCTTTCAGGACTATAGCAGGTAAGCCAAATGAAGCCAGAGATTTTTCTCCCTGACATTTTTTATATAGACAGGGACAGAAGTGACTCATTTTCTCTCCTTATCACCCTTATGGTTACGCTTATGCTGGGCTCTCACTGATGCTGTGGAGAGAGTGCTACCTCTCTCTTCTGTCATTTTCTTTTACCTTTTTAGTTTATCCTCTCTAATCTAAGAGATTTACCTTTCCAAAATGCAAATCCAATCATGTCATTCCCTAGTTTCATGTTTGCCTTGGAAGTGAAATCCAGACTTCTGAGTGCAGCCTGTAGACATGTCACATCCTGGCCTTCATCTTTCTAATGTGATCACCTGCCTCTTTCCACCTCACAAGTTCAAATGCAGTAACAAGATTTCTCATCATGTCCTCTCACACTCTGCCTCCTCGCACTTCTGACATTTATACACCTCTTTGACTCAAATGCCTTTTTATGGGGAAAATACAACCAATGCCTTGAGATAATCTTAGAAGGGCCTTTTCTCATACATCTATGAAATTACTTCTCCATCTTCCATCATCTTCTGCATGAAAATCTGCCACATCAATACATGTATTGTATTGCACTCTTGCTACGCAACTTTCCTACCCAGGAGAGTAAACACACCTCAGTGTTCTGGGGCTTATTTACCATTACCCTTTAGGATTAGCCTATGCCTAGAAATAAAAACAAAGCAAAACAAAAGCCAGTGTCTCCGTGACTGGCGAGTAAATAGATGAGTCTTTCTCTCTTTTATTAAAGTTTGAAAACCTTGACACTTTGGTTTCTTGTTGGAACTGATTACCACTTTATTTCTAACATAGAAGTCATTTTTCATCTCACTTTTATCACACCTCTTACAGGCAGCCTTTGCCTATCAGCTACCTGTTGACTCATGGTCATGGTCTCCAAAAGCAAGAACAGGTCTCTAAAGGCAGCAGATGAGCCCTGAATCCTGAGTGGACTCACTGAAGCAATAAATGTCTATGTGCTAGTAGTTACAAACATTTCTATTGGAAATAAGCTGTGCATGTCTAATGTATCTGGTGAAACTCAAGCATGGACACTGAAGGACATTATGTGAAGACACATCTTACTGAGTGTCCACTTTAGGGAATGCACTTTTAGCCAGCAAGTGCCATCTTCTTTCCCTGGGACAAGCCAATGTGTGGACTAGGAGAGCCAAGAGTATCTGCATGTGGCCAGTCCCCAAGAGCCCTAGCCCCTTGTTCATAGGAAGCCAAGAAGAAAAGCTGAAGCTGGAGATCACATTTAATTCCTGCTTCATTACATGAAATGGTCCAGAATCCCTTCATCATTCAAAGAAATGTATGTGAGGGAAGAAAGAAAATATACATGAGAGTCCTGTCATAAAATTAAATTCTAAAGTTAAATCTTTATTCCATAGTTGTTTCATAGAATGTCAAAAATCGGCATTGATGGTTCTAAATACTAAATACTGTAGAAAGCCAACCAGGTACTATGAAGTAATATACACACATACATACCTGCATATACACACACTTACCACACATATATCAGACACACACACACATACATGCATACATACACATGTGCACACAGATAAGCATGTGGACACAGAGACTCATACATGTATATATATATTTACATACATATACCACGTGTATACATGCACACACATATATGTATATAATATGAAAAATAATGTAAGAAGGCAATCAGCATCCTATTTCATGGCGGTAGGTTTGAACTGATCAGGTTGACACAATATGGATTACAGCATGTGTATTCTAATAAGAGTGTGCATGTTAAAGAGTTCAGCTTGCACATCACTATGAAGACAATCAGTTGATGTGGTCATGCAGAAAGCTTATTACACATCAAACAGCAATAAAAAAAACTCTTTGAATACATCTAACAGAATAATTTTGATGATTTTTAGCCAGGATTGCAAAAACATAATTACATACTTAGGGTTTGCTATTGACTTGTAAAAACAAAATGACACTCTAAATAGAGACCCTAGACAGGAGAGCTGTGTGCACATGAGGCACAAGCTTGTGTGTGTGCACACACACATACACACAAAGACACTTTCTCCAACATATCCTCAGCTTTCATATTTAAAAAACATCATTACTTTCATGATGTCATAAGAATTCCTACTTAATGAACTGATAATGTACAAGTAGGTTGACATCATAAAGTTCAGCCATTGCCTACCACTGCAGACAAATCCTTGTCTTGGCTCTGCAGGAGAGAGCAGGGAGCCTCAGCAGGTCATGTCACTGGTGACCAATAGGAATCAGCACAGCCATGGAGCTGCAGCTAAATGATTGTGCACTCATGGCCCTTTCTAATCCATTTGAAATAAACCTGATATTTATCTATCTCCAATCATCCAGTCTGCAAGGGTCAATCACTCTCTGTCTCCTAGCAAACTACCAAGCATCCCCTTTCAGGAAAGCTAAAAAAAAAAAAAAAAAGTGTTTTCTTCTCCTTAGACTCTTATAGTATATTCTCCCAAGCCACATTCTACTGTTCCCATTGTGCAGCCAGAGCTGACTACTGGCCTTATTCAAAAAATGTACCCTTCCTAGTCCATCTTGGAAATCATGTGCAAGAGCCTAGGGTTTTGCTAGGAAGTAATTTGATCTCCAGCAAGCTGGCCTGTTTTGTTGGGAAATTCAAAGACTTGCATTACTGTGACTTGATGGAAGTCACAATTAGAATGGCTTTCTCCCAGCACCATGTGTAATCTGCTTTACTGTGGAAGTACAAAGTTGCTGTCTGCGCACACAATTTTAACATTTCGGGTTTTTATGCCATCTTACTTACAGGAAACTCCCAGCTGTTATAATTTGTCTCATCCATTCCTCTCCTGTAGAACCAGCCTTTGTTCCTTTGCTTCAGTGCTGGGGACTTGCTGGGCTTCACCTGATGTGATTTGTCCAAGCATTAATAATGCATCTTCAAGATGCAAGATGCATGAATTCCTTTAGTAACAGATCTGCTGGCAGAGGGCTGCATCATATTGTACAGCTTTGCTGGGGGGAAAAGTAAGAGGAAGGTGAAGGGACAAAGGGAAGGTCGGGAGCCCCAGGGGAGGAACAGCATTTCTTTCCAGAAGTCATTTTCAACCAGCTCATGATGAAGTCAAGGGCAAAAAAGGGATAACAAATTTTAGAGCAACAAAAAAGGAAGCTTTTACTGAATCTGAAACTCCTCCCCAGAGATGACAGACTTGAACACACAGATGGCAGTTCCTCAAGGCCTAGGATCTAACTGTCCCCAGATTTTACCCAGTAAGATATCACAGCCATCTTCCACTTGTAGGTCTTTCTCTGTTCTCTTCCTTCTCTTCTTTTCTCCTTTGGTTCATACTCCATTTTCCTTCCCTTTGGTCACCCCCCACACCCACACACACAGTATTACCTTTACTAAATTGTTTGTATATGTAGGTATGTACATGAGTGCAGTTTCCTTCAAAGGCCAGAAGAGCCAGAAGTCAGATCCTCTGGAGCTAGAGTTGCAATGGGTTGTGAGTCGCTCAACACATAACCAAGATGAGGTCCTCTGTAAGAGTAGCTCATGCTCTCTACCCTGGTCCTCTGTAAGAGTAGCCCATGCTCTCCACCCTGGTCCTCTGTAAGAGTAGCCTATGCTCTCCACCCTGGTCCTCTGTAAGAGTAGCTCATGCTCTCCACTCTGGTCCTCTATGAGAGTAACCCAAGCTCTCTACCCTGGTCCTCTGTAAGAGTAGCCCATGCTCTCCACCCTGGCCATCTCTCCTGCCCCTTGGATAGTGTCACCCATATGCATGTTTCCAGCTTCTATTTCCAGGCTTCTTGATGGACACATAATTCGCTTCCCACAATGATCCTGAAGAGTGGAATGGAATGCCTGCTCAAAATACAGTTAAGGGTAATTGTGCAGACAGCTTGCCATGTGGCAAGTTTAATGGCATGAAGACACATTGGAGGTCTACTCTGCCTCGTAAACCAGATAGCAAACTCTCTAATAGTAGCCAGAGCACTGAAGACAGAGCAAGGGGCCCAGTTAGAAATAACCAGTTACTGGGTGCATGGAGCCAACAAACCCTGTGGATGATACTTCTGTTCCCAGTGATAAAACTTTCAACTCAAGGCAAGATCCTCAACCTCTAAGACTTTCTTAAGAAACATGATTTACTATATAAGGCTGAAATCAGGAAGTTCATCCCTGAAAACAGTAGCCGGTGTAGATGATCACTCTACTTCTCCCTTTTGTGAAGAATCCTGATATGATCTGTCAATATGCAACCAAGCCAGACTCTACACAGTCATTACCCTAGGTTCACCTGCCTCCTTCTCCAGTTCTCACCAATACAGTCTCTTTCCCTCCACTCCACAAGAAAATCTCATTTAATCAATAACATTTGCTTTCAGGGCAGCTCTCCTTTACTGCTGTTCCATCTCTGTCTGGGTTACCATAGCAACTACTCTCAGAGCAGTATGATACTCAGTTTATACATTTCAGCCCTGTCACATGACTGACTACCTGCTTTTACTTTAATCATTGCTGGAGGGAACACTCAAAAGTGGCTGCTTCCTGCTTCCTGTTGCAGTCCTACCAAGCTGCCACAGTGTTTCCAGTGTCTTTCCTCCACCCAGTATTGACCACGCTCCCTTCCAAAGCAGAGGGAAAGGAAGGCTGCCGGGGTCAGGGTGGGGGGTGTGAGGACCAAACCGCTGGAGTTAGCAGGCCCTCCAGCCAAATTGCACTTTGTCTCTGGAGAGATGCTCTCAGACTTAATAGGGCCTCTTTTAAAGATCTTAACTGGAGACAAAAATGTCTGACTTTATTCTAGCTTGAGATCCATCTTCCAGGTCCTATGATATTCATGGCTTCATGTAGCCATTTTGTGAGCCTCCTGCAAGACCAGGATCTTGAGAACTCAGGAGCATCCCTTTCTGAAGCTTATCACATTATAAACCTAATGAAACATAGCTAATGAAGTACAGATGTCCTGCCATATCAGGGACTCCAAGTCCCAGGAAAAATACACAAAAGGAGCATTGGATTCAGGGAGACAGTCAGTTCATATGCTAGTTCCTCCTCTTCACCATTTAGGAGTTCACTGCCCTCTCTAATTCCAGGAAGTACTGAGAAATACTTCAGCCTTTAGGTCAGTCATTTCTGGGAAATCCACAGCAGGCTAGATTTGACTATCCTTGACTGAGGCTCTTTCTTTAGACACATGTAATAAAAAAAAGACCATATATTGAAAATTAGTTGCACAAGCTGACTACTTTTATTCTCTTTGTTCCCAGATGAGTCCAGAGTCCCATTCCTCATGGAAACCAGCAGGCCTCCATGACCTGGCTTCCCTGTCTGATGGAAACAACAGTTGGGAATTGGGTTTGGAGGGCTCTGAAACCAAGGCATGGTGTCCAGTGTGTTCCCTCCATGCTTGAAGATAGCAGCATTACCTACCAGGTAGATATGCTCCCAGCAATGAAGGAAAGTTACAAAATGGTGTTGATTCTAATAGGAAGAGAGGTTCAATGGGATCCAGTGTTCAAGCTCTTCCTTAGATATAGCATCCAGGAGGAGCTAGGAACCCCAGCAGGAAGGGCATCAGCTGCCCAGTGGTAGAGGACCAAAGATAAGAAAGCATTCTAGCAAAAGAGAAAGAGGGATGGGAGATGACTTGGTTACTAAGTGCTTTCACACAAGCATGAGGACCAGATTTTGATACCTGCACTGACTAAAAAGTAAACAAAACCAGCCATGGGGAGGCAGAGGAGACAGCAGGGCTCCTGAGGCTTGCTGGCCAGCCAGGCCAGCCTAGTTAGTGAGCCTCAGGTCCGGGAAAGACATGGTAGACAGCTCATGAGAAACAAGGCTGTCCTTGAGGTCCTTGAGGTTGACTTCTGGTCTCCTACCAGGCACGCACGCGCGCGCACACACACACACACACACACACACACACACACACACACACACACACACACACACACACACACACACACACACACACGAGGGAGGGAGAGAGAGAGAGAAAGAGAGAGAGAGAGAAAGAGAGAGAGAGAGAGAGAGAGAGAGAGGAAGAAGACAAACATCTTCTGAGGCAAACTGCATCTTTTTCTCAGATTCAGCTGGATGACAACAGCTAAGTGGCTTCTTTGGGACATAGAACAGGAAATAACGGCTCCTCCTGCCCATAAGAGGCCTGATTCCTCTTCCAGCTTGCCTAGTTCATCTCTTTCTAAGGTATTTGCTTATAGCAATAGGCAATGTGTGTCAGAGCCAAAGTGGCTCTTTTGGGGAAGTCCTTTGGGGAAACTCTCTGTTTTATTTTGAGGTATAATTTTGAATTCTTAAATTCTCAAAGATGTCTTCTGAAAAGAAAGCGTACATGTTCTCAATTTCTAAGTAAATATCCGGACTGGGGATTTAGCTCAGTTGGGAGAGTGTTTGCCTAAGGTGGCAGAAGGTCTGGGTGTGATTCCCCCAGGCACCACAAGAAGGAAGCCTGATGGCGCTTGCCTACAATCCCAGCATTAGAGCAAGCAGGAGGATTAGAAGTTCAAGGTCATCTTGAGCTACTGACACTGCTGGAGGCCAACCTGGGCCACAGGAGACCCTGTCACAAACAAGAAAAGTAACAGCAAGCCACAGAGTTCTTCCTTTAAAAGACTAGCTGTTGCCACTTTCTGTCACTAAATCAATCCCAGTCTGTGAGTGAGACATTTTATACACAAGGAAACTGAGGCACCAGAGTACAGGCTTTTTAGTTAATGGAAGCAATAGGAATAGCCCCTCCACTATGTATTTCAGACTCCAAGTGAGAAAGCATTACGAGCCCTAGACATTTTTTTCAAACAATCAATTCTGTCCATCTTCATAGCTGAAAGACGAATGCTTGAAAAAAAAATATGGTTCAAGAAATTAGAGCTGGGCTTGGGATTATTACAGTTATTTGTCAGCGGCAGTGTATGGTTTTGGAAAAGCACCAGCTGTCTGAGCAAGAGGATAATAGCGCAGTTCATTTTTCATTTGCCTAATATAGATATCCTTGCCTTGCCGAGGAGAGGGCTAAAAAAGAAGCGATAAAACATCAGAGATTGAGCAACATAGCCGACTTCACAGAAAATGATTTAAAGCTTCCACTGTCTGCTAACACAAGAGATTTTATTGCTGATTTATGTGAGGAGATGTCAGAGCTGTCAGAAAGTGAAACAGTCTTCCAAAAGGGGAAGCTATACGGGCATTCACCAGCCTCTACTTTCTGACCCAGGATGTGTGTGGAGGGAAGTGTGTCACAGAAAACTAAACACAGCAACCTACATGTTGACAGGACAGGGGCTGAAAGAGCTAATGGCCTAATGATAAAAACGGGATACATGCTTCATAGTTTCAACAACCTGTTGCTTCAGAACTTTTTTCTCAGTTAAGGTGAAGTTAAGGCGGGGAGGCACTGTCAACCTTGTTTACAAGACAGCACCCACTAAGCAGCTGAGCTGAGATCTGAGGTGGGACACATGGCTTGCCACTCAAGTCAGCTCACCCCTCCCACAATCCCTTTGAGACTCTGGGGCTGGAGAGATTGCTCAGCCTTTAAAGACTAGGCTCACAACCAAAATTATAAGAGACTGACTCTGACAGAGTGAGTTGGCTCAAACACATAGAACATTTAGAAATTTCACATACTTAAATAGGGACAATTTATTTAGATAATTCTAAAAGCAAAAAGGAAAACCAGTGCATTGGAATCTGAGAAAGCCTTGATTTTGTAAGATGAGAGAGTTCCTACACTTGACAGAGTAATGCTTTGAAGTAAAGGAGTTGAGCATTTAAAGTTTCAGAAGGGTAAAGGCTGACTTTTCCTGGGACTCATCCTCCTAGCCAGGCAGCAATATGTGTGGCCTCTGAGTTGAGTCATGGTACAGAGACACCGTGGTGTTCAGGCTTGAATTTAAAAATGGCAGGTCCGAGACAGGCCACCTAAACCGAGGCCAATTCCCCAAATTCGCACAGAAGACTCAGTGTAAGCAATATGTGTGCCACAGCTTTGTACCCCTACCCTTTTCACAACAACTATTTCCAGAGTTAGCATCTGATGGAAATCCTGTATTTGATGAAATTAGATAGATGGATAGATGATGGATAATAGATTAAATACATAGATTTATAGATAGATAATAAATTAGATATATAGATATATAAATAGATTAGATACATAGATGTATAGATAATAGATTCATACATAGATAGACAGATAGATGGTAGAAATACTTGGTATTTGATTTGTGTTTGTTATATTTCTATCACTATAACAAGATACCTGAGACACCAACTTAAAATCAGTAAAAGTTTGACTCACATGTTTTAAAGATCTCATTGTCACTTTGTTTGGGAGTCTGTGATGAGGCACAATATACTATTGAAAGTGACTTCTACATGATTCTAGATCCTGCCATCCTATTAAATGCTATGTCATCTACATGGGGGGTGTAGAATCTGACCAAGTTAGGGAGAATAACCTGTATATTTGATCCTAAGCTCAGCTGGCAAGGGCATGTCCATGCCACACAAACATCACACGTGACTTAAGAGAGACACTGCCTCCTGTGGACCAGCACAGGTTCTGGGAGATTTTGAAGAAAACTCTGATGTTAAGGCTTCACCTGTCTAGGACCAGACGCTGTGAAGGAAGAAGCTCCATGACCATGCTCCCCTTACGCCTGTGTAGACATCTAAGGCAGTGAGCCTCTCGGCCACCATGTTCACACCATTGCTGCCTGGGGATCTGTATTTGAATCCTCCCTGCTTTGCTTTTGTTCTCAGATCTCTCTGCCCTCTTCCTTCTCTGTTGTTTTCTCTTGTGCTTTATACTTTTATCTTCCCACCGCTCTCTCCACACAGTGATGGATGGAAGCGTTGTCTTCTTGCCTGCTCTCATTTCTCACGCCAGCATCTACTTCCTTGAGTAAGACAGGAAATTTTTAAATTCGCCAGAGTAACTTTAAAAGTCTATTTACTCATGAGCGAACCGAGGAAGGGAAGTTCCCCCTGTCACAATCAAGAAAAGGCCAAGAAACCTTTCCCCGGGTGCCGCCTTCACACACTTGGTCCTCCCCAAGATGAGAAGCCACAGAAACGGATGAAATTGGTGAACAGTGAAATCTATCTGCCCAGACATGTAAAGAATCAACTTGAAAATAGTTATAATAAATCAGAGAGATAAATAAGATATCCAGATACAAGAACTATGTACAAAACACGAAAGCATCTTCATCTACTAATACCATCCCCTTAGGAAAGTTTGTGAGCAAAAGCTCAGTGAGAAGAACATGCTTCAGTTAATAATAAATTGCTTAAAGGACTCAGTAGTGTGTGTGTAATAGCTGTATTTAAATGGTGCTGTGTGTTAAAACCCATCAGAATAAATTGCATAAGGACTATAAATTCATATGTAAAAGGAGTTGTTTGTCTTGTTTATAATCTGAAGATGCATGTGGTGTGAGCCTTAAAGCTCAAGGCATGCAGGGAGGAGCAGTTTAGTTCAATGTCAGCGTGGATACAGAATTCCTGAGCAGCAGAGAGAAGAGAGGAGGAATAGGGAGGGAGGGAGAAGGATAAAAGGAGGAAGGACAGGAGGGCTGAGTACGCAAGGAAGGGAGGAAGGGAAGGGAAAGGGGGAGGATGTGAGTGAGGAAGAATGGAGGGAAGAAAATAAGGAAGGCAGAAAAAGAAAGGGAAAAAGAGAATGAGAGGCGGGAGGCAGAGAGAGAGGGAAAGAAGAAAAATACAAAAAATTCAAAGAACAAAGAACATAAACTGATGCTACCAAATTTTAAGTATATTACATAGTTACAAAAAATAAAATGGTGTGGTATTTATAAGAATATTCAGATGAAATAGAAAAAATAAATAGAAATGTCTTGTCTCTGCATGTGTGAGCTTTAAATGTAAAGTTAAACAAGTATTGTCCATTGGTGGGAAAAGAGCGGGGTGTAGGGAACACTTGTCATGTACTTGGATTCCTACATGATTCCCTGTGCAGAAATAAATATCAAGACAATTTCAGAGCTAAACATAAAACATAAATAGATTAGAAGTCAGCAGTGCCTTCCAAAGGCTTCTTCCTGAGGTGGGTGAAGAGCAAACACTCGTTTAATTCTGGACAGACAGAGTTGGAGAGACTTGGAGACTCCATTTATTAAAATGAGAAGAAAGCATCAGTACTGAACCCATCAGAGTCTTCTCTCTCTCTCTGCTTGTCTCCTATTCTATATGGGGTCTTATATAAAGGTAGAAGTCATATCCATCCTACTACAAAATTTGTAAGTCTCCAGAAACTGATTCCAAAGTAGATGAAGTGCAAGATAAATTCAAATTCAAAGGATATTACAAATATCAATGAATTTCAAGAAAACATAGAATTACAGGAATTAATGCAGGATGTGATAGAAGCGATGTTTTAGAAAAACACAATTGAAGAATGCTGCTTCCTTGCTTTTTCCATGGCTTTCCCAGGTACCTTACTTACACAACCCATAATCCCCTGCCCAAGAGCTGCATAGCATAGATATGTGCTTAATCAATCATTAATCAAGAAAATGCCAACAGACAGGATCAGTGCCCCCAATCTTATGGAGACAATTCCTCGGTTGAGGTTTTCTCCTCCCAGATGACTGGAGTTGGCAAAAAACAAAAAAATCAACGGAGGGGGTAAAGGCACCTGCCATTAAGCCTAATAACAACTTCCACAGGCTGTTCTCCAACCTCCACACATACCATGGTATACTTCTCCACACACATACACACACACACACACACACACACACACACACACACACACACAAAGAAAAATTAAATAAATAAATAAATAACAGAAAAGCAGGCATGTGCCAAGAGACTCAGAAAATGAAAAACTAAAAGCAGCCCATATGTCTATTGATATAAAACTAGTTTTAAAATAATTATAATTGATAAGGGAATAGTTTAAAAAACTGTTCATTCAAATTGTGAGCTGGAAAACAATTTTGCTCAACAAAAGAATCTCAGGAGGCATCACTATCCCCAACTTCAAGTTATACTATAGAGCTACAGTGTTAAAAATAGCTGGTACTGGCATCAAAACAGACTTGTAGATCAATGGAATTGAATTGAAGACCCAGACATTAACCCACACATCTAAGAATACCTAATTTTTAACAAAGAGGTCATAAATATCCAATGGAAAAAAGATAGTATCTTCAACAAACTATATTGGCATACCTAGATGGCAGTATGTAGAAAAATGCAAATAGATCCAAGCCTATCAACCTGCACAAAACTCAAATCTAAATGGATCAAAGACCTCAACATAAACCCAGCCACACTGAACTTGATAGAAAATAAAGTGGGAAATACCCTTCAATGAATTGGCAGAGATAACCACTTTCTAAATATAACACCAGTAGCATCGACACTAAGAACAATAATCAATAAGTGGGATCTCTTAAAACGGAGAAGTTTTTGTAAGGCAAATCACAAAGTCATTAAAACAAAATGACAGGCTACAGAATGGGAAAAGATTTTCACCAGTCTTACAAGAGACAGAAGATTGATCTCTAAAATATATAGAGAACTCAAGAAACTAGAGCCCAAAACCCTGAATAACCCAATCAAAAAATGAAGTTCAGAATTAAAAAGGGAATCTCAGCAAAAGAATTACAAATGGCTAAAAGGCACTTGAAAAAAAGGCTTAACATCTTTAGCCACCAGAGAAATGCAAATCAAAACAACTTTGAGATACCACTTTACACCTGTCAAAATAGCTAAGATCAAAAACACAAATGACAGCCTATGCTGGAGAGGATGTGGAGCAAGGGGAACACTCGTCCATTGTTGGTGGGAGAGTAAACTTGTCCACCCACTCTGGAATACAGTATGGAGGTTTCTCAGAAAATTGAAAATCACTCTCCCCAAGGATCCAGCAATACCACTATTGGGCATATACCCTAAAGACGCACATTCAAACCCCAAAAGCATTAGTTCAACTATGTTCATAGCAGTATTATGGAAACAACCTAGATGTCCCTCAACTGAGGAATGGATTAACAAACTGTGGTACATCTACACAATCAGCAGTAAGAAAAAATAATATACTAAGATTCACAGGCAAATGGATGGATTTGGAGAATATCCTTCTAAGCGAGGTCTCACAAACCCAGAAGGATAAGCAGGAGATATACTCATTCATTAGTGGACTTTAAGCGAAAATATTCTTTTTTCATTGAAAGATGATGGGTGAATAAAGTGATTTAAAACACACACACACACACACACACACACACACACACAAAAAAAAAAAAAAAAAAAAAAAAAAAAAAAAAAAAAAAAAAAAAAAAAAAAAAAAAAAAAAAAAAAAAAACTTCTGGTTTGACCACAGAAAAGTTGCTTAGCAAAAATTTGTGGTGGCCATAGTGCATCTGTGGGCATTAGCTGTGACCTGCTTTCTTTATCTGTAGCTGAGCCTAACTTGGCTTGAGAAGCTTCAGATTTTATTTATTTATTTTTTTTTAGAACATTTTTTTTAAAAAAAAAACTTTTATTTTATTTATTTATTTATTTGTCTTGGTGCTTGCCTGGAACTAGAACTACAGACAGTTGTTAGCTGCCATGTGGGTGCTGGGAATCGAACCTGAGTCCTCTGGAAGAGCAGACGGTGCTCTTAACCACTGAGCCATCTCTCCAGCCCCCAGATTTTATTTTTTATGTGTCATGTATTTTAGAGAAAAAGGAAGTTTTATTACTGTATAGAATTTTTATCTATTCTGATTGTTTTGCTTTTTATATAAAGTTTGATACTGATTTTTAAAAAACAATTAAAAAATTGTAGGCTGGAGGTACATCAGTGGTTGAAAAGATTGTTATACCAATAAGAACTGACATACAGTTAAGTCATCAGCTATTATGTATAACTTGATTCCATCTACAAATATGTTCACTTTTACTTTACTCACTCAGCAGGCATGACACAATGGATACATGCTGCATAAAGAACCAGTTCCATGCAGTGATGATGTGGCAGGCCAAAGAGACAATATCTCTCCATGCTGAAGTTCACTGCAAAAAACAAATGAAAAATAAACATAAGCCCTAAAACACTGAAGGATGTGAGAGATTTCTATCTTTGTCACAACTTCAGAGCCTTAAACAACACAATTTATTAAGCCACAAATCTATATAACTTGTGAAATTAATATAAGAATCTGAGTCATTTTAGGGGGGAAAGCTGCTGCGAGCAGGTTGGACCTTTGGCC
The DNA here is from genome assembly GCA_004025045.1 of Sigmodon hispidus. Classification (NCBI taxonomy): domain Eukaryota; kingdom Metazoa; phylum Chordata; class Mammalia; order Rodentia; family Cricetidae; genus Sigmodon; species Sigmodon hispidus. The sequence goes on from PVIH01012496.1 coordinate 23,228, forward strand.
CAAATGAGGACAGAAACCTCATATAACAGATGGCACCCAATGTGGGATCCTGAACACTTGCGTAAAGCCTGAGAAAGTTTAAAAGCATTCTAGAGCACAGAGATGGAGCCAAAAGTGGCTTCTGAATTTTATCTCTGAATTGAGTCATGGTACAGAGACATTGTGGTATTTGGGCTTGAATTTAAAAGTGGCAGGTCCATGGCAGGCCACCTAAACCAAGGCCAATTCCCCAAATTCTCACAGAAGACTCAGTGTAAGCAACAAGCTGCATGTGATTGATTTAAAGTTTTTGTTTATATTGAACACAAGGGGAACAGAGTCAAAGAGGGTTTTTTGGTAGCAGCATCTTCTTAGGTCTGCTCTGTAAGCATGGCTCCAGCACCTCCACTATGTTGAAAAGACACCAAAAGGGGTGGAGTCAGCAATCAAAGCAATACTAGCATTTAAAAAAAGGCTCTTCTGATTGGGAAATGATTAAGGATTAACAATAAACAGATTCAGATTTAAAAAAAAACCTTTAAATGTGTTAAAACTTGTGTAGAAAAGAATACATAGACTGGGAGAGAAAAGGGATAGAGAAGCCCTTAAATAGGAGAAATAGAGGCATAAAATATAAAAGTCATGTAAAGATGGCAAATATAAAAAGAGTCTGGATTATGGTTCTTATTGTGTTTTCTTTTAATTTTTTAACTTTTAATGAGCTAACTGAAGAATGACAATGGATTATAAAGACAGCTAAGTTAAACAAACATATATATTTTAAAGGTATCTTAACTTTGAAATTTGGATATGAGGATATGTTGCTTTGGAAAAGAGTTTCTGCTTTTGTTTCCACAGAACATGAAAGGCAGTGAATATGTTCTAGGCAAATATGATTTCATCTGACAAGGCCACATGAAAATTCTCTGATGGGAAGATCAGCATCCAGGATACCAATTAAGATGATCCATCTGGGCTCAGGACCCTCGTTAGGTTGTCAGCACCCATTAATAAGCAGGAAGCAATAATGTGAATTGCTATGCCCAAATTCCCAAAATATTGCTTATGTTTGTTTTCATTATAAATGGTTAATGGACATAGTCAATCTCCTTAAAAAAAAAAAAAAAGCAGGAGAGGGAGAATGTGGAATAGGAATAATTTTAAAAGATAGATGGATTTTGGTTTATTGATACAAATTTAAAGTCAATTTTGTTATGCTGTATGTATTTTCTACTCTTGTTTAAGGTATGATGTGTATGTAACTCATTTAAAATTGTAATGTGTAATTACATATCATACATATGTATGATATGCAATTTGATAACCAAACTTATAGTCATGTTAGTTAGGTTTTTGTAGGTATACAAAGATATATTTCAATTAGATAGGTAGTCTTCAAATACTTCAAAGACCTACAGAATATGGCATTTAAAATATTTTAAGAAGTTAGACTTTCTGAACAGTGAGACAGGTCTGCTCCTGGCAGCACCAATATACTTCAAGAGAATGATGGGTGCCAGTTGTGGTGGCACATGCTGGTAGGATTTGCTGAAGGAGGTAGAGTCAGGAGGATCATGAGTTTGAGAATAATGGGCACTGAAGAAACTTCATGTGGAATTTACTTGGTGGCAACAGTTAGTCACTGGAAAAGAAACTGTTCTTGTATTGACTGCTTGACATTATGCTTATAAACTGGACATGTGGGTTCCATAGGAAAGTGATCTCTGAACTTTGACAGACCAAGCAGAGATGGTCCTTCAGGTTTCTACTTTGCAGAGAAAGTTTCCAGACATCTATCAGGACACAAAAAGAAGCAACTGACAAACTGTGCCAGATTTCCTGCATCACTGAAAGGTATGCCAGGTAATCTGGGTCTATAGGCTGAAGATGGATGCCCAACGCTACAAAGGAACTTTGGGTGACTGTCCAGGCAGACAGGTGCCATTTCTAGATTTCGGAAGTTGCTTGCACTTCCTGTTTACTTGAGTAATATTATATCCTTCTGTGGTCTTTGATGTAGTTGAAGATTTAATAATTATAGGTATAGTTTTCCTTTGTTATTTTAAAAAGTATATTAGATATGAAACTTTAGACTCACAAGAATAAGGTAGACAATTTTCTTTAATTTTGTTAATTACAAATAGACTAATTGTAATTGTAATTCTAGTTTTGTAGCTGTTTTGTTATATATAATTTTGTCATGTTGAAATTGAAACCTTCCTTTTTAATTAGACAGAAAAGAGGAAGTGTGGTGGGAATGTTTGTCTGTATTCTGTAAATAAAGAAGCTGTTTTGGCCTATGGCGGGCACCATAGCAATAGTCAGGCAATCAGAGACAGGTAGAGGAGGGTGGAGTTAAGGGAGACTCCATCCAGCCACCAAGGAAGTAGCATGTAGGCATATGGGTGAGCTGTGGGCCATGGCCAAATCACATGGCCAGGTAGATTAACAGAAATAGGTTGAATTAAGATGAAAGAGCTAGCTAGCAATGTGCCTGAGACATAGGCTAAACAGAATGAAATTAACATAAGCATCTGAGTCATGTTGTGGGGGGAAAAGCTGTTGCAGGTGGGTTGGACCTCTGGCCTGAATGGGCACAGAAACCTCATACAACACCCAGAGTCAGCCCAAGTCTCACCAGAAATAACTGCATCCTTTCTGTGGCTCCAGGGAAAGAACAGTTTCCTTCATCCTTTAAATGCTTTCTAGAACTTAATCCCTTGTGGTTATGGGACTGAGGACCCTATTGCCTCAATAGCTATCCCAGAGGGCCATTCTCATGGTCCAGTGACCATCTGCATTCTTTTTCTGGTATCTTCTTCATCTACATTCAAAGCCATCAGTGGTGGGTAAATTAAGTCTCAACTATGCATCTCTTGTCTTTATTCTGCCTTCTCCACACAGGGAAGACTTTGTCTCTAAAAATTTGAATGACTGGGATGGACCTAACAGAATAGTCCATGATTCTCCCCCAAATGCAAGGTAATCACATCACATTTATTTTATGTAGCTACAAAATAAGTTTGCACAGATTGTGAATATGAGGGCATAGATTTCTCACCCATGGAAATAAATAATACTATTATGTAGCCAAAAATTCTGATAAGTATATATAGAAAGGGACTAATTTAGACTGGGATGTAATAGGAACCTCCTAGGTTGATCAATTTTTTACCCCTGGACAAAAACATCATAAATGCCTGAAAAAAACAAAAAAAGATTGCCAGCCATGGTGTTAGTAAATGACACCAACTCTCAGAATGCTAAGGTGGTTGATCATGGATTCCAATTCAGAATGGCCTACATAGTGAGACTGAGACTATGTCTTTAAGAAGAAAAAAGAAGGAAACTTTATTTGGGCTCAATAGGTTGATGATCATTTGGCTCCATTCTGATAGTCTGGAGGCAAGGGTGAACTGTGAAGACAAAACCCTATGTGAGGAAATTGCTTCATTGGCAACATCCAAGAAGCAGAGAACTGAAGCAGGGACCTGGACCAGTATATGTCCTTCACAGACACACCCTAGGGACCTGCTTCCTTCCCTTAAACCACACTTTCTGGTAGAGTCACTAAATTATGGTTCAATCTATGGATTAGTGCTTTGTTTGAATCAAAGCCTCTATGATCACCTCTGAACATTGCTATGTTTGTGACCTGATCCTTGTGGAGGACATGCCCTCCTGCAGAAATGGCCTCTACACAGTAATCAATCATGTGACATCTGTGTAACACATTGCAGGCATATATTAAATATACAGACAAGGATACAGAAGTCTCTAAACCAAACTATTCACCTGTTACTTCAAGAGAAAGAAACCAAATTTAAGGTAGAAGAAGGCATCAGCCTTTACTTGTACGCCTATATTTTATGCTTGAATATTTCACTTAGGAATATTTTTAAGAATGTACTTAAGCTTATAGAGCCTTAGGTTAAAAAAGTCAATAGAATATGAGAGTTGATACCTTCAGTCTCAGCACTCAGAGGTGGACATCATAGGATCACTGAGGACTTGGGATCAGTGCAAGCTACAAAGAATGAATTCCAGACCAGCATGGGCCAGAGTGACACCTCCTCAACAAGACAGTAGAGGGTTAGAAAAACAGCTCAGCTGTCCAGAGCATTTCCATTCCTCCAAAGGATCTGAGTCCTGCTCTCCACACCCATGCCAGCTGGTTTACCTTTAACTTCAGTCTCAGGGGATCCAACTCCTTCTTTGGGCATCTGTAGGCACCTGCATTTATTCACATATACATTTACATGTACACATAAATAAAAATAAAAATTCTTTTATTATTTTGGGGGAGTGGTATTTGTGTGTGGGTGTGTGCATGTTTGAGTTGTGTATCTCAGAAGCAACTCTTCAGAAGCCATTTTCTTTGACTTTTTAATGTGTTAGCATGTGCATGTGTGCTTATATGTATATAAACATGCATGTGCACATGAGTGAATACATGGAAGTTAGAGGTTAGAATCATATATATATAATATGATCACACCTTATTTTTGAGGCCAGGTCTCAGTAATTTAAAAATTACTTCTTCTAGTTTTTAAAAACATAACTAGAAGAAGTAAGGGAGTGAGAGAGGCAGGGAGGGAAGGAGGGAGAAAATTTTAAATATTGTTGCAATCTGGGCATATTCTAAGTTCTAAAGCATATATAGAATACAAATAAAGCCTTGTCTTAGATTCTGTGAAAGAACACATGCTGGGAGACTCATAAATCAAAGCCTATTCTCTTCTCAGTCTTCCAGGAGACCATACCTACCAATTAGACGTTTTTACACATCAGCAACCTCAGAAACTTCTTGTGGCTATAACCCCTTTATTTTGCTTCTAAGCCCTAACTTGGTGCTCATTTCCTGAGCTCTGGCCCTGGATCCCACACATCATTTCATGTGCTTGTCTAAGGAGGACACTAAAAGCTGCTCTCACAATGAAGACAGGCAGAAGGAAAGTTTCTTGAATGGGCCCTGTGGTGTAGCAATCTGTGACAGCAGAAGGGTGAGTCTTGCCAGGATGCATTTCTGCTGCCCAAGACACAAACAAGCAAGACATCACAGGAGGATGCGTGGAAGGAAGTGCCTGCCACTGAACTGGACTGGAGTGGTACTCTACACAAAGACAGGACACCAAAATGTTCTCCCAGGACCCAACAAAGAAAACTTTCAGCAATTTGTTGTTTCACAACCCTAGACACAAATGTGGAAAACTGGTTGTATGTATATATGTGCAAGCATTTGGGGGAGTGGTATTTGTGTGTGGGTGTGTGCATGTTTGAGTTTGTGTATCTCAGAAGCAATTCTTCAGAAGCCATTTTCTTTGACTTTTTAATGTGTTAGCATGTGCATGTGTGCTTATATGTATATAAACATGCATGTGCACATGAGTGAATACATGAAAGTTAGAGGTTAGAATCATATATATATAATATGATCACACCTTATTTTTTGAGGCCAGGTCTCTTACTGAGTGAACCCAGAGTTCACAAGTCTAGCTAATCCAGTTTGTTCTGGGAATTTCCCATCCTCACCCACTCTGTGATGAGATTACAGATAGGCTTCATGTCTACCTGACATGCATGTGAGTGCTGGGTTTCAGCCTTGCATTTGTGTGGCAAGTGCTTTACCAACTGAACCATTTCCCCAGATTTGACTTTTAAGGATCTCTAACTGGGACTTTTGGCTCATCAGTTAGGTCAGGTTGACTGGCCAGTGAGTCCCAGGGTCATCTTCCTAAATTCCCATCACATTAGACCCTGTATGTGACTTTAAGGACTGAACTTGGGTCTTTCTTGAATGGCAATCACTTCATAGATGTAGCCTGCTCCCAGCTCCAGCATACACTAGTGATCACCAAAGTTTTACTTCATTTGCAACACAGATATTACATGGTGAAGCCACTGTCTCCTGCTTTGCAGTTTTTAAATCAGTTCATGTGCTAATCACACAGATTTATTTTTCAAACACCATGTTTACAAAAGATAGAATTCCCTAAGTACTGTGTTTGTAATCATCTAGTAATTTATTCTATTTGAATGTCCCTTCATCATCTCAAGAGGAACAAATCTGAAAACATCACTGTCTGCTCAGAAGGACCGACCGTCTCCTCCCGGCCCTTCTACATAAGACAGGGACCCCTTTTTTCTCATCACTCACACCTGAGAATTCAGCTTCATTCTCAAATCATCCTTTACCTTTACCTGGTCAACCTCCCTCAAGCCCTTCTGAAAAGTGGGTGAGGATAAATCATAGATAAATAAAATAGTGAATATATCATCGACCATCATGTAACCCTCACCTCCATTCCTGCTGGTTAACCTGTTACCCACAGGTGTGTGCCTGGAGTATTTCCCAAGGATTCTCCTCCACACATTGCCATCAAACAGCCCAGGCTCAGCATTTTGCTCACTGATAAGAACCACCACAGCCACACTGTCATCCTTTGACCACATGATTTTGTGAGCTCCATTTGGGCTCCACTGTGATTTCAAAGTTTGTAGATGTCTCACAAAGTACCACATCTTTCTTACTGAGACCTGACTATTTAACAGTGTCCACCTATTACTCTTGAGCTTTGTTACTGAGCCTCAAACACCCTCTTGAGAAGAAGATCTGAAAAAAGCCCTCTCCCCCAACCCCACTCCTTGACCCTGATTCTTTTGGTCTTGGAGCTTCGAACTCAGCCTTGCTTAAAGGCCCATGCCTTCCGCTTTCTTTCCTCCCAGAAGACAGGGAAATGGAAGGCCCATGGCTGACTTAACATCTTCCATAACTTAGAGACACTTCAAAATGGGAGCAAACAAAGCCTCCTCCTCATCCACAGCAGGGCAAGAGAGAAGGCCCACAGTGCCTGCGTCCATGAAGAGTCAGGTACTTTCTCTCAGCTCAAGAAGAGAGGGAGAGAAAGAGAGAAGGGTGTAGAATGGGGAGGAGAGGGAAGAAGGAATCAGGAAGTCCTAGAAGTGCAACTCAGAAACCCATCAAAACTTTGTATTCCCAAATAAGATTTTAAGTTCTTATTTATTTCCTTTGTGGGGGGGAGGGGGAATCTAGTATCTACTGTGTGATAAGTAAGAATTAGATGAACAAGATTCTTCTTCTGAAGCAGAAGCTCTGGAGTAGAAAATCAACACATTAAAAAATCAACCCTTTGATCAAAGGAAGCAGGACTGTAGTGCACCATGACAAACCCATGAGGAACTGGGGCAGGTGGGATGGTAAAGCACCTGCCCTAGGTGAAGCAGTCTTGAAGGTGTCCCTTAGTGGTGGCATCTGGGCCATGTGTCAGCAAAATGAAGTGTCTGTTAAGGCTGTATACTTGAGCCAGTAGCGAGCCAGTATAGAAGGATGAGCATGAGCCTCACTGTTGTGTTCATATGCTAGGGTTGTCAAAGCAGAGTTCTACAATAGGAATGGCCTCGAGGACAGAAAAACTTCTTCCTAGTTCAGAAGTCCAGAAATCTTAGAACAAGTATCAGCAGGACTGGCTCCTACCTAAGGGCATGATGCTTCACAGAGCTGCTCCATGACCACCTTGTATCTTTGAGGGTTCCTCAGTTTGTGGCAAAACTCTAGTATTCATATGGCCTTCCCCCACCATCTCTTCCTCCTCTTTCTCTCCTCCTTTTCTCCCCATCCAAATTATCTTCTAAGGCTTTCAGTTATCCTGAATTAGTCCATTTCTATTACCATAACAAAATCCCTGAGGTTGAGTGTTTCATAAAGAAAGGAGGTTCATTTAGCTAATATCTTTGAAGTATGAAAGTCCAAACAGCAGAGCACCAGCTCTGGTGAGGGCAGTCCTGGCTGTCTCACATGGTGGGTGGAACCACAACAGGACTGTAAGCAAGAAGTCAGTCATGACTATGTGGTAAGACAGAAAGCAATAAGGAGAGAATGCCAGCCCTCCACTTATAATGACCCTTCCATGAGAACAACATCAGTTCCTTCTAGTAGCAATGTCCCCAGTGACCTAAAGATCTCTTGACTAGATGCTGTCACCTCACCATTGCTACACTGGTGACCAAGCTTCCATCCATGAACCCTTGAGGGAGACACTGTAGCCAAACCATAGCAAAGGCTGTCCTATTATAGGACAACTTACCTCTCAAATAATGTCACCTGCAACACCCTATTTCTAAATCTCAGCTTTATTCAGTACTACTAACCAGGGTGTTGACAGATGAATTCCTCAAGACACAATTCAACCAGGACAAAAAGTCATGATTAAGGAGGCCCTTCAGGTAGGATGGAGAAAGGGAATTACCCACAATGCTCTGGGCCAGGTTTTGTGAGTAGGCCAAGCTTTCTTCTCAGTCTCTTGCCCATTGCCGAGCGCAGCATGCAACATGCAATAAATGAATGAGTACTTGTTGATGGTTGATTAATGGTACATTTTAGCTAAAATTTAAAATTGTGTATGTTATCCTGTGGAGGTAGTTTGGGATTTGTCTGTGTGCCAGCAACAGATCTCATGCCTAGCAGATAGGAAAGGCTTAAATCATCTCAGGGTCTGATATGATTAGTAACTGTTCCCAGAGACCATGTGGAAGAAAAATAGCTGGCTGGCATCTAAAGCTGAGCACCCCCCTTTGTCTCCGGGCCTGGGTCCCAGAGGCAGCAGAGCAGAGAAACTCAGGCAAGGCTGGCAAGGGTCACATTGGTAGAAGACTCGAGAAGAGAAGCTGGTGGAAGCGGCTGAGGATGCATCGGTCTGTCCAGGCCTCAGGGCAGCTCGCCCCCCCTCGCCCAGCCTGGGGACACGCAGCTGCCCTGTCCAAGCTCAGAGCAGCAAATTCCCCCACATCAGAGAGGCAGCCCTGGGCCGCTAAACGGAAGCCTGGCCAGCGAGGAAGCAGCTGGTCTTGGCAAACAAAAAATAGTGCCCCAGGCAAAAACAAAGCAAGAGGGATCCTGGAAAAGATTCATCCTGAGAAGCTCTCCCTCCCTCAGCCAATTTTTTTTAGTCCAATATAAATTCTAAGCTTTTTCAGGAAACATGGCAGCAGATTCCTTCAGTCTAAACTCTCTTGTGTTAGAAATTCTAGAAGGCTTCTCCTTTTCTTTTCAAGACACTCAACTTTTTTTTGCAATAATATGCGCATGTTGTGGTCAGCTATTACGTTAGCCAGTATCCTGTAGCGTGTAACAGGGAGAGCCATGAGAGCCTTCTTGCCACTACCAAGGCAGAGAGGCTTTGTTTATTGTGTTCCTATCTCGTCATCTCACAAAGTAGCTGCTAATGACAAGTTGCTTTTCATTGTTTAAAAAAAGATCTATGTGTATGTACACATACAAACACACTGGCCTCTTCTGAGATGAAGGTTTAATTCCTGTATCAATTTCCCACTGTGCATAGGAACTCACATTAGAGATGCACAGTGAATCTTCTGAGAAGAGTCACTATATGGATGCAGATGAACCAAAACCAGGTGAGATTTTTCAAAGAAAGATCTAGTCACACTTAAAGTCAAAAACAAAAGGTTTAAATATTCTTATTGACAATGATAGTTGCTGGAGTTGATTACAGAATACTTACAACTGAAGAGGCAGTATGTTTTCTGCTTTGAACCTACCTCTTTTCAAGTCCTTTCAATTCTATTTAAGCTTTATTGCTTGAGACAGGCATGCACATGCATATACATACTTCAAACATTTGGGATGCTGAGGCAGAAAGGTGATGAGCTGGATAGAGTCGAAGTCAGTGAGTTCTGTGTCTGTCTGGGCTGTACTGAGACTTTGTTTCAAGTAAATAGTCATTGCTTAAAACCAAGTATGCAAGCTACACAGTTGTAAACAACTAATATATTGAGACATCACTGTAAGGTAAGGGTGATGAAATAAATTAACTAAAAAACAAGTATAGGATCACAGCAAGTACTGGAAGACTTGGGATTCAGACCCGACTCTACTCTGCACCCTATACTTACTCCAGATTCCTGTAGAAGGGGATAAGACTAAAAAGAGGGAGGGGATAGAAAATGCCATAGATGAAGCACTCTACAAAAATGCCACAAGTATGTTTCTATTTTTTAAAAACTAAATTTATGAAGATAACTTCCCTAAAACACACACATAGGTGGTAACCCCTGGCGTGAGACTGACAACCACAGCCTCAAGAGCTCCCTTTGAGACAACTGTGTGCACAGGAAATAGCACGGTTCTGACAGAAGCTCTCAGACTGGAGACTTGCAATGATAAAAATTACGTGGTAACCTTTTGTACAACAGGCTTGTTGAACACCATATCACATTAGTGATGCTATTCTAAGGAAATCTAGTCATGCTGGGCTAAATTTTCCAAGAATGCAATTTGAGCCCACAGTAAGGTGTACTATAAAATGAGGGGAGTACTGTGGTGCAGACAGGCCCTCCCAACGATCCATCTGTGGACTTTATCTCACTGATTCCCATTAAACAGTGATTTGATTTCTCAACATCTTCCCAAACTTCACTCCTGGGCAGTCCTTCAGCTGCTGGGTTGGTCTCACAAGGCATGCAAATATGAGTTAAAGGCAGCAGTGCCATAGAACTACAGAGAATTCAATGACACCCTCCCCAGTGTGAGTCAGGGACCCAGCAATCGAAGGTAGGAAAGAACTTGGTGGTCCCAGCAGGCCTTTCTTCCTTTCATTACCCCCTTAGGCATCATTTGGAGTGTAGCAGTCATTCACACATGCACACACACTGCTTCACTTCATCTGCCCTCCACATTCCATGGTTAAAGATGTGCTGGGCACCACAAAAATAGAACTCTTATTAAACTTCAGATATCTTGACAGAGATTCTCATTGCTTCTCAGTCAGACACCTAAAGAAAGTGTGTTTCCCTCATTTTCCAGATAGGCAAATTAGAGTGTGAAATGTCACAAGCTGTACAGAGCTAAAAGAATCAAAGACAGCATACAGGACTGGATGTCTTCTGTTCTCTGACCTCCTCTAATGCCCAGTTTGCACCTTTCTTACAGCTTGTAATAGTTTCTAAAACACAGCCAGGGACTGATCCTGGTCCATTTTCAGGTCCCCACCATCCTTGGCAAAAAGCTCTCCTGGGTTGAGCTTGTTACAATAGAGCATGAAAGGTAAAGAGATGTTGGATGGACTTGGGGAACACTGGCAACCATGGCCGTCACATACATGGCTTAATGTCTGATCATTAAAAAGTTTTCTTTATGAAAACACAGCTTTCACCCAAGATATCTTATTACCCATGAATGAAAGAGCATATAAGAGAAAGAAAAGATGTATGCCAGTGGTCGTTACTAAAGGAGCCAGTGAGGTTGAGTGGCAGAGGAGTTACATGACAACATCTCAGTTTCTGGATACCATGGAGCACTGATGACTAATTACAATGTGTTGTTACTGAGAAGGAAACATCACGTGTCCATCAACTGGATTTGCCTCATTCTAACTAGCAAAGATAGAGTCTAAGCTAATACTGAATTATCCAGGGAGAGGGGAGGGGCTACAGGTGCTTCTTAGCCTGTGTTAAAGGCCTGGGCTGCAAATATCAGCTCCCAGACACCTAGTGAACTATTCTGAACCTTTCATTCATGCCAAGTGCTGAATAACTATATCCTGGACCACTATCACAAGGAACAGAATTGCCCAGCAAAGCCCAGGCAACTCCCAGGACCAAGGTAACAGAATGATAAATTATTTTGATACATTAAATTTTGAGGTACTTTATCATGCAACCACAGCTAAGTAGTGCACCAGTCTTGCTGCCACAGGAAACAACCTTTGACGGAGGAGAAATTTTGTGGAGAGGTCTGCATGTGGAGAGGTATACATGAATTTTGTAAGTGGGCTTTTATTGTAAGGTTATTATCCTCCAAAGACAGTCTCACTCCAGTAAATGACATCATTTGGTATTCATGACCTTATGCAGTCCCCTTTCACAGAGAAATTGTGACCAAGAGAATGCAATAGAGGTTACTCAGTATGACTTCCAAACTCATGGCACAAGCACTTTACAGATTTTGTTCTGGGAGAGGGCAGCCTCCATGTAACAGTCGCCCCCTTTGTGAGAACAGATCCAAAAGAAGCAAAGTGGGACTGGAGCGGTAACTCAGCAGTTGAGGTCCATGTTGCTCTTGCAGAGGATCCAAAGCCAGTTCCCAACACCCATAAGAGGCAGCCCACAACAGCCTGCAACTCCGGCTGCAAGGAATCTGATGCCTCTGACCCTCCTGAAGCACCACACTCAAGTGCACATACCCCCTACAGAATGCATATATATATATATATATATAATTTAAAAAGTAATAAATCTTTTGAAAAAAAGAAATAGGGACAAAAGAGAAAGGGGGAGAGACAAAAAAATATCTGGTCAAGCCCTCTAGGTTGATATACATAGCATGAACATGAAGAAACATTTGGATATTCTGTTCAGATTAGTTTTCAAATGACTCCCATGCACCTTCACGATGCTTGACTTCACATACATGACTTACCACGAGCAAGAATCCTCCAGATGAGCCTAAATCTATGCAGATGACAGTAAACTGCTATGAAGTCAAATAAGTTTGAGTTAGTTTGATATATATTAATGGAGTTTGTAATGTTAATTTTTTTACATTGTACATAGCTTAAACTCTTGCGGCTTGTGGTAAATGCTTTTCTGGGATATCCTCTGAATTACCAGAATGTCAACAGATCATTATTATACAGACTCAGAGAAAGAAGAAAAAAAGATTTTTAAAAAATGGTCTTTGGTGCCATTCAAGCTTCTAAGGGAAGGAAGCAACCAACAGTCCTATCCTACTATGACACCTATAAGCCCCAATAACAACCAGCATGGCATTATGAATATCCCTACTAGTGCAATCATGGCACACACATTGGTGGTAACCAATAGCCCTCTGATTGGACTTAAGGCCCGATCACAGGAAGTCATGACAGGTACCAGACACCTAGCCAAGTCCCTGGGGCTAATGAGGTCTAGACAGAGAGCCTCATTAAACTAGCATAGTTCCTAACTGCATTCTAAATATTTATTGTTATATGTGTTTTTGGCCTGGCCTAGCCCTGTAGTTTGGACCTACTCACAGCTGCTTAGCCCCCAAAAACTTCTATTTGCAACAGATGAATTAAATAATATATTATTCTTGATAAATAATAAATTTTCTTTCTTCTTCCTCTGGAAAGCTGCACACAATAAAGTAAGATGACACAAGACAGAAATGCCTACTTTATCCTCAGTCACCCATTGAGTGGTTAGAACAAACCCTGGAAAGATGTGATTATTTTGCAGATTTTCTCTTAAGGACAGAAATTTAATGCTAGGATTTCCTCTCTGTTCCTCCTAGCCCTCTAGACTACGAAGAGGCAGCCCCTCAGAGGAGCACACCAAGGAGGTGAGGATCAGAGGTACTCTGTCCTGGAGAGAAAGGGAAATGGGGCCCGAGAAGAATAGCCTGTGTGTGTGCAGGGAGCCTGAGCCCCAGAAGTGCCTGCAGCAAAGGCAATAGGGCAGACCTCTGAAGCCCTCTGTGTCTCCAGCTTTCTGTGGCTATGAACAGATAACACCAGGAAGCAACTTAAATGAGGGAAATGGGCTTTGGATTGTGGTTTTGGTCCATGGTTGTCAGCCGGCATTGTTTCTAAACTGCCATGAGACAAGACACCGCGGTGGAACAAAGCTGTTCACCTCACAGAGGGCAGGAAGCAAACGGAGAGGAAGGCTCCAGGAGCCCAGTATTTCCTTCAAGAGCATGACCTAATGTTCTGAATCCTCCACCTAGGCCCACTTCCTAATCCTACCACCTCAATAGCGCCACCTACTGAGGACCAAGGACATGAGCTTTTACAGATCCAAACTTCAATGTCATCCAATATCTATCTCCCCTGGAGAATCCAAAATGGCATCTTGGATCTTAGAAGGGGCTTGGGTGACTGACAGGAAGACCAGCTGTGGCAAGGACATACTGGCAGGTTTGTCATGTGGTTTTGTTTTGTTGTACATTGTTTTCTTTTTCACCATTGATGTAAAGCATGGAGAGAGAGGAAGGGAGGAGAGAGACGGGGAAAGGAAAGAAAACACTATTACTGTCACCTGACCCTGTGGCCTTAGATGTCCCTTATGGGATTTCTTGGGGGGGGGGGAGCCAGACAGTGCCAGGTTAAAATGAGCAAAACAACCAAGACTACTCGTCAGCCTTTGTCAATTCCAACCTCCAAGCAGCCACACCCAGGAGAGAACCTGTTCCAGGGAACTTTGATGAGTAACTGTAGACAATGCTAAGCCAAGGCTCCCATCCTCCTGTTTGCCTTCACTGCTCACTCCTGCCTGGAACATTCTCTGTGACTCATGGCTTACGCTGGGGCTGCCTACATGCTCATTCCCCAGCTTCTCTTGTCTGCTCTGATGGAGATCCCCACGTGCCTTTGTCCCTTTAAGGCTCTTGACGTTTTGCTACCACAAAGGACTAGAAAGATGTGAAAAATATTAAAATTAGGTTTCTGGCAGTGAAACAATGATTTGAAATAAACACAGACTTGTCTGAGTTCCTCAATGGGTATTATTCATATAGTGAGACCTGTCCAATGTTGTGTACAGTAGGACATAGAATAGACTAACCCAGAAAAATTCCTCACCCACCTTTCTGTCAGTGCTGCTATAGCCAATGTCAACACGTCCTCAGTCCTTGCCAAGACAATCAGCCGTCTCTAATTGCAGTTGCATTATTCCTCTAGTAAAACCTTAGAGGCAGTGGTGCAGCAGCAGGAAGTCCACCCGGTACTCGGATGCTAGATCTTCAGTTTCATTCTTCAATAAATATCCCAAGGCTTTCTGGACAACTAGCTCCCTACAGAGCTGAAGCTAGAGTGATATCACATGGGTTAAGAGCATGCCAGATGCAAAAAATTAAGGAAGGGATTAAAACACACAAAGTTGTGTACACACAATGATGGGTATGTTTTGCAGCACAAGAGGAGAAAGCACCTTGAGAACACAATATTGTTATAGCTCAAAGAATACACAGCCAATTCAATGAGTAGCCATGAGTCTATACTGGTATAAAACAAATAAATGGATAAATAACTAACTGGAAGAGAAGGGATAAATCTGCCTTACAGAGTTCCTGGCGATAAATGTAATGAG
Source organism: Sigmodon hispidus (assembly GCA_004025045.1). Classification (NCBI taxonomy): domain Eukaryota; kingdom Metazoa; phylum Chordata; class Mammalia; order Rodentia; family Cricetidae; genus Sigmodon; species Sigmodon hispidus. The sequence continues at coordinate 38,312 of PVIH01012496.1, forward strand.
AATGAAAAAAAGGAGAATATCATTATCAGAGCAGAGCAGTAATGACTCCTACTGATGAACATTAAAACTAAAAGATAAAATTGTAAAGAGAAACAGGATGTCTGTGTTACTTAAAATTATCTTCCCTATAATGTGTATATGCTGTGAGTGAACTGACACATGTCTGTCCAGCAATTCTTAGATATTCCCCTCTGGGAAGCAGCACTTAATTATCCTGCCTTGGAGTGTGAACTTGGTAACTTGCTTCTGAAGAATGCAGTATTGCAAAGGGAAAAGTAATGAAGCTACATGGAGAAATATATCGAGTTCAACCCTAACCAAGTAGCCAAGGTTAACACCACAACACAAATGCAGGCTTCCCTAATACAGAGTATGGAAAGAGCACATCACCTCCCTGACTGTCAGTCATCATTGTCAACTTAACTGGGCTTGCAGGCACCCTCCCAAGCATGCCATTAGGTGCATTTCCAGAGAGGTCTAGATGCAGTGAGACATCATCCTATGTGATGAGGTCCCAGACTGCATAGAAAAGCAAGAAAGCCAGTGTCTCCCTAGCTGAGATTTACTTCTTAATCACCCAGATGTGAGCCAGTCTCCCCCCAAGCTTCTCACTATGGCCTCCAGTCATTCATGTTTCCTGGAGAGTGGGGGAGGGAGAAAGGGGAGGGAAGAAGGAATAGGGAGGGTGGCTTCCTGAGCAAGCCTCTTCACAGGCTTGCTGCCACACTAGAGCCTCACTCAGCACCATGCCTTCCCCAGCACAAAGAGCCCTCACACCGTGAGCCAAATTAACTCCTTCCTCCCTTATAGTCAGGAATTTATCACAGTGATAAAAACACATCTAGTCCCCAAACATCTGTAATTGCAGCTGAATATCACAGAATAGTGTCGAAGGACCAAATCGAAGAATATTCTGTAAGCTCCTGGCTCACACTCATGGAAAGTACTGAGGTCATGGACAAGGAGAGTGTGAAGAATTGTCTCACTGAAAAAGAATAAAGAGATGTTCCAAATAAGCACACTAGATCATCTTGGATTTGATTCTGGAACAAGAAATTCATGAACAAAGTGGAAAAAAAAAAGAAGATAACCTGTAACTTTGCTGAAAACCAAACAAAAAAACCCTACATCATGTAAATAACAAATCGAGCCACAATGAGGGCACAGAAGCACTTCCACCACCACTCATCCTGACCTCTTGTCCAGGCTCTTCCTTTTGGGCCACCAACCAGCTACCACATCATGAATGGAGACTTGATTTCAGTTTTGAATGCTCAGCCTACCTTAGGCTCATTTCTGGCTAGCTCCAAGTTAAATTAACCTGTTTCTCTTAATCTACCTCTTATCTAGGGGCTTTCTTACTTCCTTATTTATTTCCTGTATAACTCCCTTCCACTGTTTCTGAGTCTGGCTTGCTGCTGGCTGCTTATCTTCTTGCCCTAGCATGTCTCCCTTTTTCTCCTCATTCCCTTCTTTCCCCTGGGCCGAAATTTCTCCTCCCACGTATTCTCTCTGCCCGCCAGCCCCACCTATCCTTTTCTGCCTCTATTGAGGGCTCAGCTCTTTCCTAGACCAATCAGGTGCCTTAGGCAGGCAAGGAGACACAAATGTAACACATCATTACATAATTAAATGAACAGCCTTACATCTTAAACAAATGGAGTATAAACAAAAGTAACACACTTTTACACAGTTAAAGTAATATTCCACAGCATAAACAAATACAACATCTTTGCACAGTTAAAATAATATTCCACAACACTTTCTTTTCTAGCAATATGAAATTTGATGAGCTCCAGTGCTAAGGCAGATGTACCTGCTGGGTTTTGTCCCCCTCCCTCCCTCCCTCCCTCCCTCGCTCGCTCCCTCCCTCCCTTTCCCTCTCCCTCTCTCTCCCTTTCCCTCTCTCTCTCTCTCTCTCTCTCTCTCTCTCTCTCCCCCATCCCTCCCTCCCTTCTTTCCTCCCTCCATCTACTTTTTCCATTTAGTCTGCACAAGTATTCCTTTCCTGTTAAGTACCTTTTATAAGATTCAAGTCAACAGCTTTCTTTACTGATTTTTCCTGTCCCGATCCACATCCTAGGAGCCCATCTTGCTCTCACCACCCTTGCAGTTTGAATCTAGCCATTCCATACCTGTTAGAACATAGCCCAGACCACATCCGTATTGAGCAGGTGACTGAGCTGATGGGAGATCTAGTGAGCATGAAATGAATAAACAACACCTGGGGAAATCTGTTAGTTAGAAATGAAAAGTGAATACATCTGTCTCAGCTCTCTATGTTGGAAGAAAACTTGTTCAAAAAAAAAATCAAATGATTTGTGAGGCACATAAGTCATTTCTAGAAACTCATGGTGAATTCAACAGACAGCCAAGAACTGACAGCAACGAGTGAGCCTCATCCCTCAGGGATAACCAGGCCATGGGGCTCACGCCCAGACACTTCCCCTTTCTGGTTACCCAGTCCAGCACATTCACATTGCCTCATACAGACCTACACTGAGCCTCCTGTAAATTCACAGCTTCAGTGCAGACAAATCCACAACTGAGACTATGGAACAATACAAAGCCTTGCATCCAACCACTTCGTAGCGCCCTTGCACTCTAAACCTGTCTGACTTCATTCACCAACTTCTTCCACAGCATTGGCTTCACTGCTCTTTACCTGGGTGTCTGAATAAATTCTGCATTCCCTCCAGAGCTGTATGTGTTCATCTGTAACATGACTGGTTGTAGGAATCCACACTTGCCCACATGGTGCAGATGCCTCAAGTTGTTTCTGTTGACACAGACCTGAGTAAACAAACATGGAATGAACTGCACTTCTTTCTTTGGGGGGAGGTGATTTTGTTTTTTTGAGACAGGGCCTCTCTGTGCTGTCCCAAAACTCACTCTGTAGATTAATCTGGCCTCAGACTCACAGAGCAGGGATTCTGTGCATAGTCATTAGATACATGTTGAACTGGGAAGGCTAACTGATCTATCATCAGCAAACTAGTCTGCCAGGTGCTTCTCCATTCATACATTAAAGTCTGTGCTCAAACTGGTGGACCACAAACCCTGATTACAGTTTCTAATTAGAGGAAGAACAATCTTGGGAAAAACCCATCTGTGTCTCTGTAAAAGACGAACAACATGGAAATATCACAGTTGGAACTCAGCCTCCAAGATCTATGTCTCTAAGGAGTTCATTCATATCTCACTTGATTTCCTTGAACATTCTTATAATAGCTCTTTGTCTTGAATTTCCTCCAATTTGGTCTTTGAAGTAGACAACTTACTGCAGAAGTAACTCCAGCTGACAGAGCCTCACTGATAAGACATAGCAGTAGTTAAAAGGAAATACCCCATCAACTCCTTTTGGAGGATAAAGGAACAAGAATAGAAATGACATATGTTAGGACGTTAGTTACACAGAGAGGGAAGGGCACTAGGGGTAAGAATGGGTAAAACTAGAGATCAAAATGAGAGTACTGAAGTAATACTAGAGGGATTACAATAAACAAGTGAGGGCAGCAACTTAGTGTAAATGGAGCTTAAATATTATTAAAGCTATTGAAAATTATAATCAAGTATGCAGATAAAGGGACAGGAGGAGGAAATGAAGTACATATGAGAAGAAAATCGGGCTGTGAGTACACAGAAAAACACAATAGAATAGATACAGAAACTTGCAAAATAATCATAAACCAATAAAACAAACTAAGCAAATATTCATGCAAGAGTGAAAATTCACAAGTATTATATCGTTGGGTAAAATTTATTCCTTGCTTACACAACCCAGAGCATCTCCCCTTCCCTGAGATATCCTCTTAGTTAACTCTGCTGTGTCTTCAGCTCAAACCTACTGGCCAGATTAATTTGTGTCCAGTGCTTCTGTGGAAATCAAACGCCACCTGTGAGTCAGCAAGGGTCCTTCCTCCTTTAGGAGCTTTCCAGGATTTGTATGAATTTTTTAAAACTTACATTTGGTCAGCTGGTGTTTTCCAAGTGTGCTGAGTGGGCCTGCTCTTCCTGCATGGATTTCCAATTCCGAGTCTCTACCCCACTTCCAAGTGTATTTGCTGGAGTTTGCCTTCTCAATTCAGGTCAGCTGTCACCAGCTTGTAAATGGCATGTTGTCATGGGTAAGAGGGAGTTAATTTGGAGTTTGGAAACAGTTATGCCAGTCTTCTCTATACTTCTCAGGCAAGTGGCTGAGTGCAGCATTTCTGTTGAGTGTAGATTCCTCCTTGTCTCAGCAGAATAGGCAGAGACCAGGTCAGTGGCCAGTTTGACTGCTCAGCCTTTGCTCATGCAGCTTGTCAGTCTATTGTCTGTATTTTGCTTTTCCCTGTTTTTGCTTCTAGAGAGTGTGCTTTCTCTTGTTTGTGAACTCAGAGTGGTGGAGAAGTGGGTTGCCCCCTCTCCATGCTGTTCTGATTTGGCTCAACATCACAGTCCATTGCTTTGCTCCAAGCTCTAGCGTTCAGCCTCCCACTGTCTGGTCTCTTCCACCTTGTTGTGCTCTGCACTCCCTTGGGCCTTTCCACACTTCTGTCCTCTTTACAAATCAACTGAAAGTTTTCTCCTAGATTCCTGAAAACACAGGAGAGAGCTACTTGCCCTCTATTCCACCATTTTCAGAAATTGTTGATGCTGGGGGAGTTTTTATTACTGAGTCTTCAATATTCATTAATGGTTTATTCAGGGTTTTTAAATTTTGTTTGATTGTAATGGTCTGGAAATCCACTCATTTCTTCTAGTTTTATTTACTAACCTATAGTTGGTCCCTAATGGCATTTGTATTTCTGTGATGCAGGTTTTAATGCCTACTTTTTCATTTATGATATTACTTAATCTTGGCAGTGATTTGAAAAAACAATGAGAGCGGCACTATTAGGAGGTGTGGCTTTATTGGAGTAGATGTGGTCTTGTTGAAGGAAGTGCATCACTGTGGAGCCGGGCTCTGTGTATACTCAAGCTATGCCCAGTGTCTAAGACTACTTCCTGTTGTCTGTGCAAAATGTAGACTCTCAGCTACCTTTCTAGCACCATGTCTACCTGCATGCTTTCCACCATGACAATAAAGAACTAAACCTCTGAACTGTAAGCCAGCCCCAATTGAATGTTTTTCTTTATAAGAGTTTCTGTGATCATGGTGTCTCTTTCATAGTAATAGAAACCCTAACTAACACACTCCTTAGGGTCTCAAAACATTTCCCTTTGATTTTCTTTGCCAAGGGCTATGGAAACATACAACAGGTGACAACTAGTATTTAACAGGTCGGCCTACCAGAACCACCCAATGAGGAACCCCACCTAGCAAGACAATGGGGTCACTTAACTGCCGTGGGTGTTTTCCCACTGTTTGTATCTATCTCATGAAAATATTCTATCTTTAAGTACACTTATAGTTGTGGATGGTCAGGAAGATGATTTCTGTTTAATCTGTATAATTCTGATGTATTGAAATAATACCAGAATATTTTTCCTAACTGACACAGGAAAGTGGCAGTATTCTCAGTTACAGAGACAGACTTACACATTTTACAAAGACCTTACAGCAAATTCAAAATAGAATAAGTTGCCCCTGGAGACATAGTATCTGTTGAACCAAAGTCAGGCTAACAACATTTAGACACATCCCCTGCAATAGTTGACTTTTGTACAAAGTCCGAGCCTGTTTATGATACAGGCTCAGGGTTCAACTGTTTACTTTCTGTCTGAGATCCCTAACCACGCAGTCTATGCAAGGCCAAGCATTACTCTAGCTAGTTAATGTAACCTAACAAGTCTAAGAGAGACTGTGTGATTAACAAGAGAATGGGTCCAGCCCTGAAAATGTAACTTATAATTGTTCAGAGTTGGGCAGATAAGGGGGAGAATCTGAAAGGAGAGAACTGAAGAGAGGAGAAGAGGTATGTGTGTGCCTGCTGAGTAAGGAGTATAGCTGAAGAGGAGAGAGAACCTGGGAGGGGAGGGGAGGGGAGGGGAAGGGAGGGGTGGAAGAGAGGAGGGGTGTGTGTGTGTGTGTGTGTGTGTGTGTGTGTGTGTGTGCATGCTGCTGTGCCAGGAAGCTGTGTAGAACTATGTAATAAATGTGGAAAATATAGCTGTATGTAAAGAGATGTAACTGTGTAGAGACAGAGATATTTGCAAAGAGAGATTTTTTTTTTTTAAAGTAAGTGAAAAAAACATCAGAAAAAGTATGTGTTTCCTTATTTACCTGTCAGATAAAGATTTATTTTCCTCTCAGATAGAAAAAGTCCAGCCCTTTCCCCCTTCATAGATTTTCTCACATTGCCCTGGTGCTGCCTGGGAGCTGGCTCCAATCCAGGTTTCCGATAGTCCTTCATGACTAAGGACTGAGCAAGTTACTTAGTTTCTGAGTATTTGTACAATTTCTAAGGTTCTTATTTATTTCTAGTTATATTCCTTTATAATCAGACCAAAATATAATGATTTGGCTTTGATTTGTTTTAGAATTTTGGTTTTAAGGCTTTGGTTTTAAGCCCAAATAAGCCTAATCTAGAGAATGTTCCCTGTATTAAGGGGAGGAATATTCTCTGGCTTTTAAATAAAATGCTCTGCTAAGTATGTGGTACAACTTAATCCCAGTGTTTCCTTGTTGATATTTTTGTTTGAATAATTTGCTCAGTGATGGGAATGGAGTGCTGAAGGCTCCAACTGTTATTGTATTGGGTATCTCTCTAGATCTAATATTTAGCTGAGTGTCCCAATTTCTAGTATACAGAAATTTGTAGCTGTTTTATCTATTTGTAGGAAAGATCCCTTAGTTGTTATATAATGAATTTCTTTGTTTCTTTTTTACATTTTTTTACTCTTAAAGTCTACTTTATTTCCTATATACATTCCTGATCAGCTTTGTTTCCTATCATATAGAATTTCTTTTTTCATCCATTTACATTTGGTCTGCATGTCATTACTAGTGAGTTTCTTGTAGGCAGCATATCATTGATAGCTATATTTTTAATCCATTCAGCAAGTCCAAATCTTTTTAAGTGGGGTATTTAATTCAGTTACATTTAAAGTGACCATTGGTTTATAGACTTACTCCTGTCATCAGTTTTCCCTTTTTTCCTCTTTTGGGAATCTTTGTGAATAAAGAGGTTTTTTCATTGATGCAGTTTGATTTTCTCTTCCTCTTGTGTATAGCTGTACTTTTGGTAGATGTTCTGCTTTAAAGTGTTTTTTATTGGGTAATAAAATGCTGCTCTTCCTATTAGATGTAGGCCTCCCTTATGAATTGAATTTCTTGTCATTGGTTGGGTAGTAGTAAGTCCCCCTGCTTCTTCTTTCTTGTAAAGGTTTGTTTATTCTTAGACAACAGACAAACATTTTGATGGATAAAGTATCTTTGGTAACAAGTGGGTTGGCTTTGTCTTGGAGGGGTCATTATTACTGTTTTATTAAGACTTTGACTATATCATCCATTCTTCCCTGAGTTATAAAATTTCTGCTGAAAATCTACTATTATTTTAATAAAAATATGCTCTTAAATGTGATCTAGTACATTGTTCTTGCTGTTTCTAAAATTCATTCTTTGTCTCAGATTCTGGATCATTAAGCTATGATATGCTGCAGTGAGACCTTTTTCTGGTCAACTCTGGGGTCTCCTATTTTGGGCTATCTAAATGCTTCAAAGATTTGGAGATTTTTCAATTATTTTTCCTTTCTCTTTCCTTCTGAAGCATCTATAATTTGTATATCCTTTTGCTTGAGAGTCTTTCATAAGTGTCATAGCTCTCTCTCTCTCTCTCTCTCCTTATTCTTATTTTAAGAGAAATTCTTTTACTTAATTTAGTCTGTTGTTAACATTTTCAGTTGTGTTTTTTATTTAGCATCTGTATCTGATTTATGCCAAGGATAACCAAAGAAGAATATCAGACATTTTTCCAGCTCTCCTAGTACTCCAAAGCCTTCCAGTTAGCATGCTGCCTCTTTGATGACAAGAGGTGCATTCAGATAGAAGCATGGAGACAATAAACCTTAGAGGCTAACAAGCTTTGGCCATTTTCCAGAGACTTCCATCCCAATCCCATCAAGCCTTCCCTCCCTCATCTTAGATGTCAAAGAGGTTATCAAGTGATGCTGATTATTTCTTCGATGCTTTCCATTCCATATTTTCTTTGGGACATTATGAATTACCATCATCTCTTGTGGACCTGTCTTCTTTACTCTGCATTATTTTCTCTGTGGTATGCATTTTTCCATCTGGAAATGCATGACTCTTACTTGTGTGGGTTTACAGACTTACAATAGCAGCTTTTGGTTCTCATTCCCACAGATGTGGAACTGCAGCTCCTCCGCTGCCCACCTTAGCCATCTTCCGCATGGTTAATTTCACAGTGCTTTCCTTGTTTTCTAAACAGCTGATAAATCTCTGATTCTGTGCTTCCATGCACTTCATAACTTTCCATTTTTTTCTTTATTATATTATTGTGGTGGTTTGAGTGAGAAACACTCCTCATAGGCTCAAGCATTTGCACACTGGTTAGCAATGCTGTTCTTTTAGGAGGTACAGCCTTGCTGGAAGAAGCGGCTCACTGGGGGAAGGATTTGAGTCTATGGCCTGGCTCCTGCTTCCTCTGTGCAGTAGAAACGTGACCAACCAGCTTCCTGCTCCCGCCAGCGGCTACCACGCGTTCCTTGTCATAATGGACTCTCTTTCTTGAATTGTAAACCAAAACAAATCTTCCTTCTATAATTTGCTCTCAGTAATGATATTTTATTACAACAAGAGAAAAATACAATTTTTTGTTTGTTTGTTTTACTTAAAAGGCATCAGCATAGTTAAAATTTATCCCTGGGCATTCTTGCTTACTTAAGTACACCCTAAAACTGAGAAGACAGGTTTCTCCAGGATGGAGTGTTGGAATGGAAGGCAGGAAAAAGATGCCACAAACTTACCTGTTAATACCTAGTCACTGAATCTCCAGTACAATGCATTCAATATGTGAGTTTCCCATAGAAAAGCTTTCTTTTTCTTAGCAGCACCTGAGTTTCAGTGATCCCAAAAGAACTTTAAGAAAGATACTCTACATCTTTGATAAATGAGAGCTGAAGAGGCTGGTGATCCAAACAGATCAAGGAGAGCCTGAGTCTTCAAGTTAACTCTGAAGAACATGAAGCTTTCATATGATGATGAGGACAATTTTTCTGGGCAGGCAGAGCTAAGACCCATGCTGGAATAGACCAAAGTACTCTTGAACTTACTGGAGGAACTAGGGAAAGCCCACTGCTGAGTATGGAAAGTCTGTGATTCCAGAAGAGGGACTTTCTTGTGTCTGTGTGGCAATGTAACAGTTATATTCCACTGGAATGTGTCCCTCAAGGGACTGTGTGTTGCTATTTCATTCTGTTGTAATATATTTTAAAGGTAGAAACTCAACCCAATTTTGGTGTTTAAATATGGGGCTTTTGGAAAATGATTGATACTACGTGACATGATCAAAAGGAGTCTCCAGGATTAAATACTGGTGGTCTTATAAGTGAAGTCTAAAGAGACATGTCTACTCCACCTGTTTCCACGTGATAGTCTACATACCTCAGAACTCTACTAGAAAGTCCATCATGAGACACAGACCTTCAGCCTCAGGCCACCAGAATCATGAGCCAAAATGAATCTCTCTTTTTAGTAAATACTCAGCTTTGGATATTTTGTTACAATAACATAAACTGGGCTAACACAGAAACCATTTATAAGTGTTATTGAGAGAAAAGCTGTCTTAAAAGTGATATTTCAGAAAAAAAGGAATACATCATAATGATGAGACGAGGAGACCCCAGAGGCAAAGGGAAATAGTAGCGACTTAGCCTTATGGTTATTTGCATGAGAAGAAAGGGATGTTGTAAGCAAAAGCTGTAGCAGAAAGCTCAGTAGGAAGCATGGATGAGATAAGGACAGAGGAGTGAAGAGATTTCCAGAATACCCAGAAGGCACCATGCATCTTTCAGAGAAAAGCCCACAGCCAGTTGCCTGGACTTGAGTCTGTCTCTCAGTTCCTATGTAACCTTGAGAAGATGGTTCAACTTTTATGTGCCTTGGATTCATTACTGAAAGTTAGCATGATACTGTCTATCACAGAAGGTTATTATGCTTTTAAGTGAATTAAAATAGGTGAATTAAAGCATGCAAAGCAGATTGCATAGTGAAAACCTATACCTCTTTGAGAATAAAAAAAAACTTTTTAATTTAAAGTTATAAAGAACAGGGGAGATATTGCATTCAGTGCAGTGTTTGCCCCACAAATATGAGGACCCAAGTCAGATCCCAAAAATCCAGGTAAAAAGGCCAGCCATGATGACAGTCATTTGTGATCTCAGCCTTAGAGAAGTAAAGAGGGCCGGATCCCTAGGCTCCCTGGCCAGCCAGCCTAGCCTGCTTGATTAGCTCCAGGTTAGTGAGAGACTCAAAGGCTCAAAAAATCAAAGTAGATGACATCTGAGAGACACCTGAAATTGTCCTCCACATGCCTGCACATACATGTGCCCTCGCACATACATGAACACACACACACACACACACACACACACACAAGTAAAACCATGTAAAGCCCTGAGATTAGGAACTTGAATGCTGCCATTGGAGTTATGCTACTGTTCTTATTGCAAAAGTCAACAGTGGTAGCCAGAGGTGGGAGGGAGCCAAATCCCTTTAGAAACAGCTCTGGCTGAGAATGAAGACATTAGCATGGAGGAATAGATTACAGGAACACATTTTATATTCACCAATAGGATATGAAGTCCCCATTCATCTCTCCTGTTGCCTGAAAATGTATTTCCCCTGCTACCTTCAAGCATCCAGACCTCCTAGCACGCCCACCCTTAAGTTTCTAGCCCTACTTTATTTGAATGGAAATAAAGTTTCTTTGGGAATACTTACTGATTGAAAGGGGATTTTAAAATCGTTTTTTAAGCAGAGAAGCATGGTTTAAATGCACTGAGAGAGCTAGAAGCCTCCAGGAGAGACACTTTCCAGAGGACATTTCTCTGAATGTTATATAATCTGGGTGTCTAAGGATGAAAATAAATCCCAGGCATACTTGCCACTTACCCTTCCTGAGACAGGGGCATTACCAAAGCTCTCAGCCACCATTTCCCCATCTTCAGAGTGAAGATAAAAGTGTAAACATTACTCCAGGTGGAATTGTTCTTGCTTAAAAGAAGAGGAGCAGGGGAGATGGGATAATAAAGAAGAGGGAGATGCATGTTTGGAAGGCATTGCACGTTATTAGTTGGGAATGGAGGAGGAAATACCTGAAGACTGAAGACACAGACGAAGTTGGAAATCAGGAAGACTGACTTCAGTGTCTCTACAAGACTTGGATCACAGTGCGATATATTCTGTGCCTTGCTTTATCCTGGGTTTTGATGTTACTTCCCCAGTGCCTGATCCTCTGGGTTTCTTGAGTAATGGACAGTTGAGGAAATGCATCATTTTTAACCACTACCTTTGATCTTCTGATTTGAGCATCACAATAATGAACATGGCAGTGATATGTACTGATGCACTGCCATGGTCTAAGTGCTTACAGACATCATCATTCTATATTGTACTACTGTTGGCACCAACGTGCTCATGATCAAAAAGCCTTCTCCTGGTGATCTTCACAAGGGAAGAGCACACCAAGTGGTTGTTCAGTGCCAGATGATCAGCTCTGGAAACATACATACAAGTCACATTATATACGCTGAGAAGTTTATATTTAGAAACATAATATATATGCAATAATAATTAGTAAAAAAAAAATAAGACATGAATTTGAAGAGAGATGTAACTATAATCTCAAAGAAAACCTTCCTAAAACCAGAAATTTTATAGCTGTTATTTTAAATGATTTAAAGGTAAAATCTTTCTGATTTAAATGAAATAACTAATAATGAAGTCTGAGGTGGATGAACGCATGACTTTTGTCCCAAGAGGAACATCCAGAGTTCAAGGTAAATGCACATTCCTCACGTGAAGGACCGCCAAGCTCTCTCTGTCCATGCAGCCTGCTCCTGATGTCTGCAGGGATGTATCTGGCCTCCATCTTCCCAGCCCTCCACAGACAGGATTTTAATATCCATTTTCAGAGAGTTCCAACCTAATTGCTGAGCTTATTCTGTCAACTGTCTCAACCTACACTAGTCATGCTCAGTTATAGGCCCAGGCCTGAGTGTTGAGCTCAACTTTGACCCCAAATTCCACTCCTGCTCACTATTCAGACTCAGGCAATCAATTATCAAAATGTTCACTTTGATAATTATCAAGTTATCACGATGTCTGCTTTGTCTGGGTCAGGGTGGGGCTGTGTCACGCCCCTCTGACCACCTCCCAGGGCCACTGCACACTAGCTCTATATGTTGCTCTGCACAGATTTGAAAATGAACATTTCAACAGCTACCCAGGAAGGACATTTGACCAATGTCCACCAGCTTTTCTGTGTCTCGAAATGTGTCATCTAGAATCTTGTTAGAGCTCTAGAAGAAGAAAAGGAGTACTTAAATAATTAACTTCCCTACCAATTCAATGAGTTATGATCTAATCAAATTATTTTTTAAAAAAATAATTTACATATATAGAACTTGTTTGCAACTGCCAAATTGTTTGCCAGAATCTATTTTCTTAGGACTTGCCTCTTCTGTGTGTTGGCTGGCATTCTTACCACACATGGGGCTTCTAAGTGATTAGTGCCTCAGCTGACTCCTATGTTTGAAGCCTAAGGAGCGGATCCCTCTACCCCCGATACCACCACTGAACCATCCATCTTGATTGAACACCTATCATCACTTGACACTCTCCCAGAATCCCATGAAAGTTTGTGTTAACTAACGACTATGCCCACAGACCCAGGAAAATGCATTTTGGCTACAGATGATTCACTGACCACCACCCCCTGAGAGGTTTTAAATTGCCAATTTTGATATATGACTCAATGTACATTCAGCCCAAGCTCCTTGCCAGAAAGCTAGAGAAAGATGTTACTGCCCACAACTAGGAATACTTCAAAGCATCCTTCTGGACTGAGTGCCCAGAAGAATTCTCCCTTTGGGCTTAATTCAAGAATACTCATGAGTAAAACTTGTGGCTGCACTTAAGTATTAAATGCTGCTTGTTACGTAAAGAAAATACCCTAATTATTCAATAATATATAACAAAAAGCTTCAGTGAGAGGTGGAATGGTCTAGAATCACAGCTAATTCTGCCAGGAAAAGCCTCACAGCAATAATCACAGGGACCTGCTAAGCTCAGCCCACATTGTCCACAGGCTTATGGTGAATTCACAAAGGACCTATCTCAGTTCTGAGTCACTGGCTATGGCTTTTATGGCCTGGGTCACAGGTTCTAGAAAACCAAGTGTAGCAACAAATAGCTGAGGCATACAACATCGATTCAGTTTTAGCAGAGATGGAAGTCAGCATCCCCTCTCTTGCCTTCATTCTGTGTAAAGGGTTCTGCAATTGGGTAGGAAGTAAAAGGTCTGAAAGCAGTAATATTTTATCTCCTCTACTCCCTCACCTATACCCTCCCTCACTCATAGTCCTATCCATGAGTGTTACTGAGCCAAAACTAAAATATAGCTTTATACCGAGACTACATAATTAAATATTTGTATGTCATATGCATAAAGCATATATTTATAATAAATAATTATAAGATCAATTCTGATAAAAAATAATTTGGTCTTCTAGAAGAAATCATTTCATTTTTGAATTTTATTTAAAAAAATTTTCCCCCATACACACCAGCGCTCCCCCCCTTCCTCCCAGTCCTCCCTCAGCCTCTCCTTACTCCATCTCCCCATCGATTCCCCAGGGAGGGCAAGGACTCCCAAGGGGAGTCAGTTTGGTCTGACATACCTAGTTGAGGTAGGACCGAGTCCCTCCCTCCAGCATCAAGACTGAGTTACATGTTCTTCTGTAAGGAATGGGCTCCAAGAAGCCATTTTATGCACCAGGAATAAACTCTGGCCCACTGCAAGAGGCTCCACAAACTGCCCATACCGTTCAACTGTTATCTACATTTGGAGGGTTTAGTTTCTTTCCATAAAGGTTCATTAGCTGTCATTTCAGGGTTAGTGAGCTCCCAATAGCATGGGTTAGCCTACTCTGTGAGACCTCATTATTCTGATCCCTTTGGTCATATAATCTTTCATAGTCAGGTCTTATTCTGATGGGTCTACCTTTTTCCTTTGCAGCTCTTAAAATTTGTTATTCTATATGTTTACTGCTTTGATTATTATATAGCAAGCAGACTTTTTGGGGGGTTAGTCTATTTGGTATTCTGTATGCTTCTTGTATCTTCATAGACATTTCTTTTTAAGTTGGGAATGTTTTCTTCTGTGATTTTGTTGAATATATTTTCTGTACCTTTGAAGAAATCATTTTCTTTTTAATTTTTAAAAATATTTATTGATTTATTTGGGGATGAGCCTCCTGTTTGCTATGGCATGTGTGTAGAGGTTAGATTTCAGAGACCAAACTCAGGTCTACAGGCTTTGCGACACTCTCTTTCACCTGCTGAGGCATCTGGTCAATCCAGTCACTTCCATTTTTGAGATCTTTCAGAATGGTGACTCCTTCCCAGTTCTGAATTAATATTGAAAATCAATACTTGCTTATGTACTACATGGCAAGTTTTCCTCTCAGCATTAGAGATCTGAAGGAGGCCTACTTTTAGGTGTTTCAGTGAACTAGAAAGTCCTGCACTGAACAAGTACAACAGATGCTCCTCTCATCTCACTGAAAGCCATCCTGTGTCACTGGAGCCAAAGTTCTTCCTTCACACAAACAGAAGAAAGAAATAATTGTTCCTCTTGTTAAAACTATGTTAAAATACATGCTACACTCATGAAGTCATTTCTTATTCTTTGTTCTCTTGTTTGAACAGCTCTGCTTCCTTGAATGTTTTCTCAAAGGACATATTCCTCCACATTTAATAATACCTTTCTTCTGCTTTCATATCTCTGGCAGAGACAGCATCTAAATCCCTTCCTTCATTGCTTACAGCCACACTGGCAAACTGCATTTCCCAGCATCCCTTGCAGTTCAGTCTGAGTCTTATGAATGGATTTAGCCAATCAAGTGATAGAAAGCATATTGTATATCACTTTCCAGCCTGAACATAGAGCTCTGTTCATGACCCATTTCTCCTCTGCTAACTACCTGGGCACAGTGAATTGCAAAGAAAATAGCACAGGAGGAAAGCAGATTGAGCAACCATGCCCAAGGGAACAGTGGCTGGACAACATTAAAGAGGAGGCACCACAGCTGTGGCAACAAATACTTATAACCTTAGCACTTGGCAAGCTGAGGCAAAAGGATCATGAATCTGAAGCCACTTGCACTACATCCTGAGATACTATGATGACCAATCTCTATCTTACCAGTTTGTGGGGACCTGAAACTATCTAGGAGACACCTCTGGGCATGTCTGTTAGAGTATTTCCAAGGAACTGAAAAGAGAAAACGCACTGTAAATGAAGACAGCACCATCTCATTCACAGCATCCTAGTCATTAACAAAGAGAAGAGGAAGGAAGCAGGCTGAGTGCCAGCCCACTTCCGGAAGGCTGGTGTGTTGTGGCCAGCCCCTCCTGCTTCCCCAGTCACACCTGCCAGACATGGAGACCATGCCCTTCAACAGCGAGGCAAAATACACCCCATCTGCCTTAGGTTACTTTTATTGGGCATTTAACAAAATGATGAAAAACGTAGTTAATGCACCCTGTCTCCAAAAAAAGAAATGAATGCATTTTGTGTTATAAACTGCTTGTGTTGTGGTGTTTTTATATTGATCTAAAACTTTATCACCAGTCTTCTCACTAAGACCTGAATTTTACCCATCGGAATTAGTGAGGAATATTTCTGTGTCAATTACAACGTAAAATTTTTTAAGTGGCATTTTTATTTTTGGCTAATGAAACATTTATAAGGATAGTATGTCTTATTTCATACTGTTTTGTAAGTATATTTTTTACTTTAACTTTTCCAGTCATGCTGTCTTTTATATTTACATAAATTGTTAAGAGACCTCACCAAAGGGCTTGAGTTTATCATATACTCCTTAAAGAAATAACTGACAAATTGATTTTTTTTTAAGTTAGAAAGAAGTATAGTGAATTGGATAACTATATGTCAGAAGGTTCTGCAAAGTTATTTACTGTATGGAAACTATTACAAATACTTGAGTCTCAATCACCTAATATTTTAAATAGCTCATATATATTAATATATACAAATGACAAATGAGATATTTAAATTATATCTATTTATTTTATGTCTGAGTGTTTTGCCTGCATGTATGTGTGTGCCTGATGCCCACAGAAGATGAGCAGAAGATGGCATCAGATCCCCTGGAACTGGAGTTGTAGGTAGTTATGAATCTCTACGTGGGTGCTGGGAATCAAACCTGCATCTTCTGCAAGAGCAGCCAGTGCTCTTAACCACTGAGCCGTCTCCCAGCCCCAAGCGACCGACTTGAAAGGCAGCCACCATTCCTTTCTCCTGCACTGATCTCATCTCTTGCATAGCATTTCCTTTGGGACTGAACATCCCTCTTACGAGTGGGGGTAAAAGCTCACAAGACCCAGGGAGAAAATCAGTTTCACAGGTCTGGAAAAGCTGCAACTTCCAAGATCCATGAGGACCCCTCTCCAAGGATACAGAAGCAAGTTTTAGAAGAGATTTTGACCAGCAACACTGATGAGAGGAGATTCCCAGCCTCTTGAACTGTCTTGTTAATGAATATTCAAATCTGTTAATGAGTAGGAAATGAAAAATAAGTTTTGGCTATATTTATTTAATGTGTTAATATCTATCATGTAGCAGTTAAAGATGAATAAGCTATATCTTTATGAATCGTATTGGTTATATCTCATAATATGTTAAATAAATTAAATCAAGTTATATGTATGTGGCAGGATTTGTACAAACTGATAACAGACAGAATCTGGTACCTAGCATATCTGGGCACCCATAAAGGGTAAGGAAGTGAGCAGAGAGAAGATGTTTGTGTAGTTAATTTAGTACTCAGTTTATCAGAATCTCATCCAAACATCTTGTAACTTTCCAGTGCACACACTCAGGACCAAAATAACCTCACATTCACTAGACAAAAGCCTTGGGTTCTCCAGAGCAGAGGCTGAGACTGAATCTGAGATGTGCAGTTTACAGAGAAAATGTTGCTTATCAGCTTTTGAGAAGTTGCTCAAGGTATGTAAAGAGTGGGGTAAAGGAGTCAGTGGTGCTGGCAAGCCAAGCAGGGATACAGATCACATCATGGCCTCTCTCAGCCTAATTCAGCAAGACTCAAGGATCAAATTCACCCTGCACAGGCTCTTCCTTTTATAGTGGTTCCTTGGTCAGCTGTAGAAGGAAGATTTCTCCAGGTTCTTCCGGAAGTGTTGCCCTTCTGAAGGGAGGAAAATGACAAGTCAGAGGCTGAGACACAGTGGCTGAGGGTGGTTACAGTTCATACTGGAGGATTTTAAATGAGGTGAGTGAAGAATTAACACTTCTGCTCTTCAGAGGAGCATAGACCCAGCCTTGTGGCAGCAGAGCATTCATCTTGATTTGAACACTGAAACCATCTCAAATATTCTCAGAGTGAAATGAAACATGCAGAGTCTCAAATGTGTGTGCATGTGTGCAATGTACATGTGTATACTTATGTGTATTCACGTGTGTGTGTGTGTGTGTGTGTGTGTGTGTGTGTGTGTGTGTGTGTGTGTGTGTAGAAATAGATAGGGAAGTAGGGAAGAAATCTGTATAACCCAGGCTGCCTTCAAACATGATAAGTAGCCCAAGATGACCTTGACCTTCTCCAGCCCCTACCTCTTGAGTGCTGTGATTACAGTATGCGCCCCATGCCCAGTTCAAGTACATTTTTAATTACTTTAATTTCATCATTAACTTTTATCTTTAAGTTAAAAAAAAAACATACTAACTTTGTTACTTTCTGGATACAAATAAATAAATTTTAGCAAAAACCACACTGGGGCAAGTGTGTGCTTGTGCACAAATGAGCAAGTATGATTGCATGAATGCATGCATGCCACATAATAAAAACAAATCAAGTAAAGCCGCATTGCCACCTTCAGACTATCTACACTAAGCACTGTTTACTGAACACAGAACCACTGGAGAAGACTCCATGGGAATGCATCATTCTGTACCAGACAGGGTGCTGTACCAGTGTCTGGGGTCACTGTGTGAACCGTGGTGCATTCCCAGAACCCTCAGAAAGCACCTGCCAATGGTGACCTGCTCCACTGGCTTGTGTGACTGCCTCACTGAATCTCTGAGCGAAGAGTTGGACTTGGAGCCCAGCAGCGCATCCTGAATTCAGACGTCCCTGGCACTCACTGCACCTGACCAGCCTATGTGTTTTCGCCTATCCTGCTTGCATGGAAAAGAAACCATGCTGATGACTTTGCCTAAATGCCCCATTTAAATCAGATTGCCTTTTTATCCTCCCCTCCCCTTCTCTTTCCCCTTACTTATTAAATGCCTCTCCCCAAGAAAACTTTCCCTCAAACTCACAAAATGCTCCAAACCTCAGCAAAGCTGTATACCCGGAGAATTGGTTATTCGTGAGCCAGGGCTTCTGCAATCTGATTTCTCAGTATTGATGCTTTTTCTTTGAATAGGGAACACAAGCATAGACTCAAAGGGCCCATGACAGTCATATAGGAATAAGGCAAACATTTGTGCCTGGGCAAGGTCTCCCCTACACAGGAAACCTTTTGTAAATATTAGTCACTAGGACCGGAACACTAATAGATGTAGCTAATAATTATCACAATGTGCCCAAACTGCACAGTTTGCTCCCTGATTGCAATATTAAATTGCTATTGAGCTGTGGTATTCGCTTCAGGCAATGCTAGTAAGAACCCCCCAAAGACCCAGGCTGGCCTCGTCACACAAAAATGGAAAATGTTCCGTTGCACACAATGCTCAGGCAGCAGTGGGCTTTGCCAGAAAACAAACACAAAACTCAAACAATAGAAGGAAAGTTTTATCGGAGCTGAAGTGTCCTTCACTTGGGAACTGTCGTCTCTCAGAAAGAAAAACATGCACACTCTTGATAGCAGCTCACAAGGCAAGCCATTACTATGGGCACAGTGACTCTTGGTGCAGATAGAGACTACACAGGCAGAGCTCAAAAGCTTTGTTTTATTTGTATAAGATTATGTCTGGAGATAGGCTGAGCAGGCTCTGAGAAGTTGAGGGCCCCTCAGAATGCAAACAGGCATCTCACTCCATGAGCAGAGTGGGAATATTCTTTTCCCACACACCCCTTCTCTGGGCTTGACAGGTCAAGTGGCCTGGACAATGGGGCAGAGCTACTGAGAGCAATTGCAATTTAATTGAGAGGTGTCATTAGCTCCAGGACAGCACATTCAAAAGCAGACTCAATGGGGGCACTTGTCATATGCAATGCACACCAATCCACCCCTCATCCACCCACATACCGCCATCCCACCTCCATATCTGCAATTTCAGAGACTCACAGTGGGCAAATGAATACTTAGCAATCAATCTGCACATTCTACCACCCAGTCTGTGCAAATGGGGGGGGGGACTAATTGTCCTCCTGGGGATTCTGAAACATGGCAAGGGCCTGCCCACTATGGAAGCTGCACTCAATATATTGCTGCTTTACAGGAAATTGAGGGTCCTGTGTGCATCAGGGTTAGGAAAATAGAATAGTAGCTATTAGGTGACTAATTAAGTGAGATTCAGCAAGAAGGGTGTACTTGGGCCTTCATCTTTCAGGCCAGGCAAACCAGTGAATAGCCTGCAAGATGTTTTTGTGCAGGCCAGGAGGTTACGGGGCAGTCACCATCAGCTCCCACAGAAGATGTGTCATCCATGGCCTGTGTGGGCAGACACTGTAATGGATGTACTTATTCAGAGGAGTCAGGAAATAGTTGCCCCCAACATGTCAGGCTAATATTCCAAATTGCCAAAGTGTGCTGGCCTGGACCCATCCCCCATGCCAAAGCCTATCTAATATAAGCTCAAGAGGCAAATCAAATCTCCACATTCCCTGGAATGTTTCTAGGAGACCAAGGCTGTTCATACCAAAACCTCTGTGAAGGAGGCCAACTTTATCCATGCTCAGCAAATGGGGTAGAACTAAACAAAAAGACCAAAAACTTTTTCGCTTCCATTTAACTTAAGTGTTGTGTAAAGAGACCAGAGGACACCGTCAGCAGTATCCTTCCATACTGGTTTTTGAGACAGGGTCTCTCAATGGTTAGGAACTTTCATAAAGGTCTAGGCTAGTTTCTCAATGAGTCCCAGAAATCTGTTCTTCTCCATCTCCCAATGCTGAGATTTCAACAGCACGCTACCATAACCAGATTGTTTTTACATGAGTTCTGAGAGACCACATTAGCAAGGCAAGCACATTCTCATCTGAGCTAACACCATGGCTCCTACTTTCTTTTTAAATAATACATAATACCTGGATGTATTTATCTGTGTTATCTGACTGATGACAATCTCTCAGGCTTTGAAATGCTGAAATAAGAGTCTATCTCTATGACTTAGGACAGAACCTGTCACATCAACAGCTTGGGGACTGAGACTCATCATCTCTCCATGAGAAGTGGACTTGGACCTCCAAAACAGAACCAAATATTCATTTTAAAACTGATGAATCTAGATTGGAAAGCTAGCTTGCTTCACATCCAAATTGAACTTTCTACACCTATTAGTTCTAAACTACCAATACCTTAAAATCAATAGAAGACAGATTTAACACCTACTATTCCAGTGACACAGAAACATATGGTTTCTTATGCAGTGGTTTAGATATTTGCTTCTTAATGGTTCATGTGTTGGAAGCATGGCCCTCAGTGTAGGAGTCCTGAGGGTTGGTGACACCTTTGAGAGGCCAGGCTTGAGACAAGGATACTAAGTCACTGGGGGTGCTGCCTTCAGAAGGGTCATATAGTTCCCATGGGAATCCATGTAGATCCTAGAAGAGCAGATTGTTAAAAAGGCACAAGCCCACCTCCTGAGGATCTCTGACTTTCCATCTTGCTATGTGATCACCCTTGCTCACCCACACTCCTGCCAATGTGATGCTGTCCACAGGAAGCTATATCAACGAGGTTGCCTATTCTAAACCATGATCCAGGGTTGGGGACACACCATAGCAGAACATTGAACTAGCATGCAGGGGCTCTAAGTTCAATCATCAGCACTAAAATTAAAATAAATAAATTGTAAAAACAGAACAAAAAAATCCCTCATCTTCTTCATAAAGTGTTCAGCCATGCATATTTAGTTGTAACCCAGAAAAGTACAGTATCATCCCACTAGTAATGAAATTCCAGGCTCCCAGTCCTTTGCCTTCCTCTGACTCCTGCAGACAGAGGAACTGAGTCTTTCCACCTTACACTAGTCCTTGAGATTAAGTGAGCTCCTTCTCTTCCATATGTAGGTGAGCCCAAGGGGCCTTCTTTCCTTTCCTTTTGCTTCTCCTTCCCTTTTCAGCCCAGACATTTATCTTTCTGATTAGTGTTACCAGTTCCCTTGGAGCCTCCAATAGTACAACAAGGCCAAAAATTTTCAAAATCAAAGATCCCAGCCTTTCTTTTGATGGTGTAGATTTCTGTTCCTTTTTCTATCTGCCTAGTTTAGGCTACTCGACCACAGTCTTAGAGATTCTAGCACCTCATAAATACTCTCAGAGTCTCCCACAGTTGTAACTGAAGCCAGTCCACTACCCAACTATTCTTGCCTACTCTAGTGTAGAGTCCCCAACTTGGATAGTCCTCTACAAGGCATATCCTCCTATCAGATAACTAAGTCTGTAAATCTGTTGTCCTGTGCACCATTCGCAGATGAAATGCCTTTTCTTCCTCTCTCTTATCTTTTTTCCTTTCATACACATTCCAGGATGCTTCCCTCAGGGGTTAAACAGTTGTGTTCCCACACACAGTTCTGTGTTTTCCTAAACCCTATCTAATTCAGGTTATAATTCCCAGTGCTCATTTCTCTGGTTTTCCTGTCCCAAATCTGTTCAAAACATCTACAGTATTGGCCAAACCAATCCCCAGGACTCCCGAGTGGCCTTAACTTCTTAACTATTGCACTAAGAACACCTCACTGACGTGTCTCAGTTCTGTTGGGCTCCCTCATTTATTTGTTCCCTGAGATATCTGTATCCCTTCTTGGAATCTAGTCATTTTCTTAGTCCCCCATGGACAAGCAATATGCCTGGTTATGTTTTCTTATTTCCTTTCATATCAGTCTTGCCTAGTTTTTGAAGAAGCTTGCCAAAATCTTTGGAATGAGAACAAATTTAGTTCTTTTAAAATAACCAATGAGGCAGACATGTTAGAATATCAATAGACTTGGAAATCATAGACAAGACTGCAGGTGTGAACCATCAATTGACTTACAGATGGGTCAGTAAATGGCTTATCACTGCTTTGTTCTTGACTCTACATAGAAGTTCAACATTTAGATAGCAGCTGCTCCAGTGTGAATCGTTTCATGGCCGCCACTCCATGGATCTTGAGAACAAGCTTTGAGGTCTGATCTATACCCACGCAACTTCTGTGAAGCAAAGGCAGCAGCTGGGTGTATTCTGACCATTGTTATAAAATGGCCTAAGCTAAAAATGATTTGTGATGGTGATTCCATCATGATTCCATTCCCTCATTTGAAGTCGATTGTACAGCTTGACCTCCAAGTTCAAGCTACACCAGGTTTTGAACATTTGGCAAGCATTAACTATTACATATGTTGTAGCAATATAAAATTTATCTCCTGGGAAAAGTACACACAGATTTTGATGAGGCTTAACTTGGAAACAATAGCCAGTCATCCAGATATATTGTTTCCTTTTTTCCCCAAGCAAGGGCGACTGAACCATCACCTCTGTGATGGAGTTTAGGGAGTGTCCAGTCTACAGAGGAGCAAGATTTTCCTGGAACATATGGTCTCCAGAACCTTCAGCTCCTTTTAGATCTGTGATGACCCCTCCCCACACAAAAAAAACTCCCAGGCTTTCCTAGTGTTTGTGTAGAAGTCAGTGCCCCGAACCTGCCTACATTCTTAGACCTCTAATCAAAGCCTTATCTTCACTTTGTTTTTCTTTTCTTTTTTGTTTGCTCATTTGATTTTCTGTTTGTTATTTGTTTGTTTGTGTGTTTGTTTGTTTGTTTGTTTTGGAGACAGGTTAAACCTGACTATCTGGCTAAGGGTGGCCCATATTCCTGACCCTCCAGCTTCTGTCTCCTGAGTACTGGGACACAGGCTTTCAATACCAAGTTCATCTGGGTCACAATCTGTTCTTAAAGAAGTTCTTCTCTAATCCGAATGGCCTTTCTTTCAGTCCACCACTGTGCCCATTCCCACATCTGAATCAAAGCCAGGGATTTATAATAAGTATTTTAATTTATTATATCATATTTAAGAGATATATTTGCAATCACACCTTCAGTTACACAGTTTTTCTCCATCTAACTGGAGGCTGGTATTCTTGTATGGCTAAAAGCCTGTTCCTCTTTCTAGACTCACTCACAAATTCTGCCTGTATCTGAATACTACTCTTTAAAAATCTACCACTAGTGTAGAAGTTATGTGTAACAAGTGAAGGCAACATGTTGATAAGTAAACTTCGAGACACCAGGAGGGTCTCACCATTGTTTCCTCTTGGAACCTAGGACCCAACACAGTCAAAATGGATTAAGCAACAGAATCTGAAGAAATTGACTAATAACTACGGTTGGTTTCTTTCCTGCTAATGCATGGAGTCAAGCATACATGTGATCCAATGTCCTGACCTATAAGAGAAGTAGAAAGACACAAAAATAGAAGCTGGCAACATGTCTCAATTAGTAGAGTGCTCACCATGAGAACATGAGAACCTGTACTCAGAACCCCAATACACACATAAAAAAGTGGTACAGAGGCTCATGTCTGAGTCCAATGTTGGGGAACCAGAACTAAGAAGATCCCTAGAGCTTCTCACCAGCTAGCCTTGACTAATTGCTGAGCTCTGGGTTCCAGAGAGGATCAGCCTCAGAAAATAAGGTGGTAGGAGATTGAGGAAGACATCTAACATTGACCTTTGTCTTCCACACACATGTGCACATGCATATCAATATACACACATATAATTATGCAAACACTTTAACATATACATGAGAAAAATAAAAAAAATTCTTTCCCGGTTCCACTTCTGGGACCCAGTGCTGGCTGCAGAATCCCAGCTCTCTCTGGAGCAGGGGCAGGTAAACTCTGTCCCTGACCACATCCACAGCTCCTGCTGAGGGAAACCCCGCCACGACCTCAAACTGAGCGAACCAACTACAGGGGTCTCTGAAGGGCAGATTCAGACCCCGCCCAGAGGTCAGGAGGGGGCAAGAGGCCTCAGCGCCTACATCCCAGCCTGGGAGGGAGAGTTGAGCTCCCATTGCTTCTGGTTCCACTTCCGGGACCCTGTGCTGGCTGCAGAATCCCAGCGCTCTCTGGAGCAGGGGCAGGTAAACTCTGTCCCTGACCACATCCACAGCTCCTGCTGAGGGAATTTGCACGGCTCCCCACCAAGACCTCGAACTGAGCAAATCAACAACTGCAGGGGTCTCTGAAAGACAGAATCAGACCCTGACCAGAAAGGTGACAGGAGGCACACAAACCCGAGTGTCACAACTGACCAGGACCCATCTAATCGTGAACCACTGAAGCCATGGGCAAACGTCAGTGCAAAAAATTACATAATACTACAAAGGACAACATGGTAACTCCAGAAGACAGTGGCGATCCTACAAATACAAGGCCTAAACTGAGCAATGAAGAGGAAACAGAAGGAAGCAACACCAACAATTCCTTTTTGATGTTCATCGAAGCTCTCAAAGAAGATATGAAAAAAAGCCTTAAAGAAATAGAAGAAAATACAAACAAAAAATTGGAAGAGATGAACAAATCTATGAAAGAAACATGCCAGGAACTAA